>CM021697.1:11496469-11515196 GCA_011074415.1 Stictonetta naevosa | reverse complement strand
AAAAAAAAAAAAAAAAAGGAAATCAATCAAATAAACAAACAAACAATTGACTTAGATCACACATAGTAAACCATGCTTAATTATGAGTTCCCATTGAAGATCAGATGGTAGAGAGCATGCAGATAAGGACACAACGGTGACTGGTTGTGCTACAGTAACACACCACAGCACCTACATAAAATTCAAGCCTCGCAACTTTGCTGTTTAGTGGAAAGAAAGAAAAAACTTCAGGCAGGTCAGAAAAAAAGAGAGGGCACTGCAAGGTGACCTGGGAAGTGAAAGAAATAGCTGAAAAGATTGTTTTACAAACATACGCAATTCAGCTGAACAACAGTTCCTGAAGAGACTTGGAAAAGGTTGTCTAAGGGACAAAGAGCAGCTCTGAAAGAGTTGCTTAATATTAGCATATGGATGTACACTTTTCTTAAACTGTGAAATAATTGCTTGAGGGAAGCTGTGGGAACACTACCAGTCTGGGCCTATTTCAAAAACTCCAGTGGACATAATCCTAGAAAAAGCATTTCGACAGGAATTTTTACCAGTAAGTACTTAGCAGAGCATTTCCACTAATTGCTTTTAGCCTTTATTAATTAAACCTGAAAACTGCTGGTGTTGTCCAGGAAGTTACATTTTGAGGTTGCTCCCTGAAAGCAACAATTTTTGAAAGCTTAAGTGACGTTAGTGCCACCAGATTAACAATTCGAAGAAGCAAACATACAAGGTTCAAAATTTCTCAAAAGTCACCTGTCAGACACCAGTTAACCCTAAGTCCAGATTTTATTTTCTTATTGTTTTAGTTCCCTATTTAGCATCTGAAAGCTCAGTTTCATTTTCTTTCAGATCTCATGCTGTTATCTTCATCTTCCTGTTGCTGTTTTACTCATTTTTCTCTTTTCTTGTCTTCTTTTGCACCTACTGTTCCATTTTGTATATTTTCACCCTTTTTGGCACATTTGCCCCAGCACAATCCATCTTTTAGTTTCTTTGCTGTTTTTCCCCATCTGCTCTCTTCTCATTTTTCTCCTGTCTTTGCGGCTTCTTTTAAATGCAGTATTTGCATTTTGCTATGAAATGCAAAGCAATATCATAGCTCAAACAACTTTATACAAACACATTTCTCCTTATGGCTGTCCTTTCTTGTAGCTTCTGTTCAGATAATACACAGATTTTGTTCAATTTTGTTTAAATGTCACCAGGACAGTACTAGGAATAGCTGTGTCATTTTAAGATTCCAGAAAGCAAATTTAAAAGGGAATAAAACGTTTCACTAGGAAATAAGATAGGTTTTTAACTGTCATCCATCATAAAATAAAAATTAATAAAATGAGTGTCTAAAAATAGGCTTAGAGGTGATCTACCAAGGATATTTTTTAAGAAAGGACCTTTTAGACCTAGTAGGTAAGTTATGAACAGAAGACATTTCTCTTCACCCATTTTCATCTTTCCCCCGCATTTTATTTTTATCTTGATTGGAAATATTTTGATAGAAAAAAAATCATTTTACAAATAGTTTCTTTCTCTAAACGTTTTGCTCATTAGTCATAAGGGAAGCATTTGGAGGTGTTGCAAATTTTTCAACCCCACACAACCATTGTCTCTTACCCCACTACAGCTTTGGTTGTCTTGCAGGCTTCACAGCTACCTGATAATTTAATAGATATGACAAGAGAAAAAAAAAAAAAAAATAGCCCACTTATTTGGAAGGTTTTTTTGTTTGGTCATTTTGTTTTGTTTTGTTTTGTTTTCCTCCCCTAAAATGGGATGAACACATTTCTAGCTCCTTTTGAACACCAAAAAGATACAAAAAATGCTTGCAACCAAGGGAGGTTAGAACAAAATCTGCAGAATACAAAATAATTTTATCTCTCCCTGGAACATGCATCAACTCTTCCTATCCAAATGTCTTGAGTTTGTACCTGCAAAAAGCTACAAAGCTGAGAGTGCTCTGGTTGGACGCAAGAGGCAGCTGGGAGCTGGACCAAGTGTGTCACGGTGCTATCTGTCAGCTGCTGCACCCTTTGCTCGTGTGACATTTACACAGTTGAACATTATTTTAACCTCTTCATTTCACTTCCCCACTCAGGATAAAGATGATGAGAGGGGAGGTTGCTGGCTCCTCTTCCTTTCAAATGCTCAACTGGGATTGCTCAACTGGGATTATCTTCAAACAGAATAGCATAAACAGGGCAAACTTTCAAAATCACAGCATATTACAAACACTTGACATACTTTTAATTCATACACTAAAGTAATATTATCCTAAAAGGAGAAAAGATATAATAAATGCAGGAAAGAACAAAGACTAGAAATTTCCTCTTAAAAAAAATATATATATATATATAAAAGGACAAAAAAGGAAAAAAAGAATCTTATATTAGCACTTTGACACATGCTAATTTTCAATCTCATTTCTATGCCATTCTCAGATTAGTAGCAGAGACAGGCCTAATATTTCAAACACACATAGGTACATAAATGTAGATGCTGTGCTTTAGGGGGCTCTTCATTTAAATAAGAAACTAGCCTGAGGCAAGTGCCTCACAAGAAATACTTACTAATAGATTCTCAGCCCTATATCTTAGCTTGTAAAATTAAGCAGCTGTCGGAACAGATTAACCAACTGTCATGCAGAAAAGAAATATATATACAGTGGCACTGTGAAGACAAATTACTTAAAAAAAAATGGATGCCTAGATAATTCTCCTTTTTTAATTCAATTATTTATTTTGTTCAATGCCTTATTTAAATGGCAAATACCAGGTATTACTTTATTCACACTAGCTGTAAATAATAAATGAAAAAAATTTTGAGTAAAACCTATTTTCTCCAGCCAAGCCAAAGGTAAAATATATGTAAGGGGAAAATTGTAAAGAAAAACACTGGAAGTGTTTAGAGTGTCTCCATAAATATAGAAAACTACTATTACATAATATGTAAAGTATATTGTACAAAATCTGGACGCTTACAACAGACCTGAATTTTTACTGTTGTCTGCAAATTGTGTCTAATGAGCAGCAGCATTGATCGTATGACAGAGATAGCAAAAGATTTTCCTGTTAAAACACAGGTGTTAAGTGGTCCTGAGTTGTGACACAAGTGTTGCTATGTCTATGCATATGAGTAAAGATTTTTGCATTTACTACTTTCTGTAAGCTACAATACTGTGTGATAATCACTTCTTGTACTGTTCTTGATGGATTTGCTGGCCACGACTGAATTAGTTTGTTTTGATGGGAACAGTGGAAGAAAAGCTCTATTGCTTATGTTCAGTGAAGGTAGGGACTTAATATGTTCACACTTTTGCAGGCATAAATATATCACAAATGCATAAAAGTAAGAACTAAAACTTTTAGATATAGCTTATAGAGTTCTAAAAGTCCTGTTAGTTACTCGGTTGTTTCTTTTTTAAATAATAATAATAATAATAATAATTTAAAAAGCTCTTAAAAAATACATAGAAAGTGTTCAGCAAAAGCTGCATATAGACCATAATTTTGCAAAATAATTGAATGCTTTCAAATGATTGTTTCATTTCAAAAGCAGACTAAGTTGACCTGGGTCATAAGGCAACATACTTGTGGGATCATAAGACAGATGCTACCACCACATCCAAAAATATGTATGAAATTTTGATCCTTTCCTCCAAATCTGTGCCCTAGATAATGCATTTCTATCTTTTATGCAAGGAAGAGTCAATGACTCATCTCATGCCCAGCAGGTTTCGTGACCTTTTTTTCTAAATTTCTTGCAGATTGGAAGTAGACAGATAATGCTGGAGCTGGAAGTGTCATTGATTCTATCCTGAGAAACGCACTCAGTGGGAAACAGAAGCTGGTGAAAACTGTACTGCTTTCTTTTTCCAACCTTAATGATTGCATGATTCTATGATCTTATGATTCTACATGGACTTCCAGCCTTGTATATTATCAGGGAAATGTATGCCTCAAAAGTTCCCTTGTTTAATATCTTTAACATTGTTAGCAAGAGTTTAATGGATTCTGAAAATATATTGCAGGTTGAGGTCAACAGTAGTCCCAGAAGAATATACATATTTTTTTTTTGCCCACTGTAAACCACAGCCTAATGAAATAGAAATCAGTATCAAAATCCAATAAAATAAATCTAGGTAGAAATATATGAATGCCTGGCTTGTGCTTATTTGCCTATATATTTGAGGTGTTTCTATATTTAAAGAACAGAGACAGAACTGGTGAAGGCTTTTTTTTTCTTTTGTGTTTTGCTGAACTAGTAAAATCACTCAAGGTTAATACAATTAGATCATGGATAAAGTTCCTGATGGATGAGAATGCAGTGACACTGAAAAATGTGGTGCTCATTCTATTAGAGATATTTCTGCATCCATTGCAATTAAGGGAGGTACGGATGTGAATATGGTAGTAGCTGAAAGAATAATAAATGGCTCATGCATTTATAAACTACTACAAAAGACATTTGAACTAAGACAAATACTGGCAGACAGATCATCTTCATTCTTATGATGAAGGTCAGCTCATGAGACAGCATTCATAGGCTGTCAGAGCTGGGAAGTACAGCAATGTTCTTGCTGGGGGGTGGTGTACCTGTGAATTTCTTTGTTGTTGAAAGGAAAAAAAAAAAAAAAAAAACAAAAAAAAAACAACATGGAGTATGGGGCAGTCCGGTCTGTGGGGACTTGTGCGTATGGGTGTGCATAGGTGGAATGAGCCTCTAAATTAATCTACAGAATGAAACTATGATTCAGCCTATGAATCCACACTGGATCAAGACTCTCAATATGCTGTGAACACAACTTTTTAAGAACTTTGAAAGACAATTTAAAGGTTAAAAGTGTCTTTTTGGCTTGCATTTATCACCTTAGCTATAAATCAGATAAATATTTTTTAAAATAAGATTTTATATTTCCCCTAGAAAAATCTACAGACAGTAGGAGTTACTCTGGAAAGAAAGATCTGTTCCTAAAGAAACAGCAAGCAACTTTCATCATGCCCCTTGCAGCTCTATTAGTGGCTCCCTGTGCAAGTATGAGCTTTTCTGGAACCAGATGAGACACAGAAACAAAACTGAAGAAGCTGAAGGGGTTTGTTTTGTGTTCTGCTCTGAATTCACTAGCATTTTATTTACAGAAGCCAGAACAAGAAAAGCATCAGTAAATCTAACCAGTCCAGCATGGGATATTTATATCAGCTCCTTCTCCAGTGTCTAATATTACTGTTCAAACCAAACCTTTGCATTGTACTCCCCCTCTTCACAAACCCTGAAGTATCACAATTATTGGAAACTCATCTTTCTGCAAAACCTGGCTAACGTTGGATAACTGATTTTGAAGTTATCATCTGCATCTCACTACCCACATTCAGAGAGTGAGTGACTGCAAAACTCTCATTTCCCCAGGGAAGATGAATGGAAATGAGCTACTAATGCTCATTAACATTTTAGCACAAAAAGTGCCGAATTTTCAGAAAACCTCTGAAGCCCTGGGGGAAAAACATGTTTTTTTTTTCTCATGCAAATAATATTGGCAAATCCACAGTACTATACACTTGATTCTTAGAAATCTTTGTCAGCAATTGCAGCTTCACAAAATAACAGGCTAAGACTCCTATCCTACCACAACAAAAAACTACGTATATTTTACAGTTTTTGGTGTCTGTTTGTTTGTGTTTTTTTTGGTTTTCCTTTTTTTTTTTTTTCCAATGTCCTTTAATAATGTGCAGAAATCCCTTAAAATGGATGGAAGCTTCCCATCAGAACAACAATTATCACATTCTTCTACTAGTATCAAGCATCTCTGGAATTTAATTCACTGATACAACCTTTATAACCAGAACTCCATTCTGCTTTTCTAAATTACAGAGGAGTTATCCCTACTTGGTGTTTTTTCCTTACTGTCTCTTATCAGAGATTACAGGCACAACAAGTCCCCACTTTATTACAGTGACATCTTCTGATCAAAAAAAAATTACCTTTATAAACCAGGAAACATTCTCTAGGTTGACCAAAACCTATCTTGATAGATCAAAGGTAAAAAATAAAAAAAATTAATTGCACCACAGTACAGTGTTCTTATTCTTTACCATAATGCTATAAGGACAATTATCACAAGTGGATTTTCATGGCATTATCATCTCTGGTATGTGAAACATAATTATTCTTTAAATATGGACAGCTCAAAGTTAAGACTTATGTGTTCTTATTTACCTCTGGCCATTGAAGAAGACTCCTGCTCAAATTTGGCACCAGGTGACCATTATAAATAATTTGGCAAAGGCACACATTGATGTTTTCAGAACACCATGGCATTCTAACAAGATCTCCTTATGGGATGTGTTTTCCCCACTTTTATTTTGCAAGAGCACTGAAGATCTTAATGTTTGCGCTTGAAAGGAAAAATAAATATTTATTAAACTTACTGAGGAAATTCATGGCTGTGGCTGTTAGGACTTTTCCAAAGTACAACCATCATTCTGGGTCTCATCCAAGAAGGCTTCCAGCTCAACAAGTGATTCCAATAAACAATGCTTTACTTTAGGACCAACCAGAAAGTATGCATCAGCTATAAATCCAAGGGGGCAACATTGCCAAGGGTTGTACTAACCTTTCAAGCAGATTATCTTCTCTAAATAGGTTAAATATAGGCCTATTTAAAGGGACTGTTTTCATGAATGTAAGAAAAAATGCATAAAGAATTTCATGCATAAGAAAAAATGAAGCAAAAGAACCAAGGCATACAGGTACATAGATTCTATACAATATATTTACATTATTGCTTTCACTCCAATTGTAGAATAAGCCAGGTTTGTTAGCTTCACTATAAAGTCCATGAAAGCAACCACTGTTTCATTGACGTATCCATCTTGAGTCACTATGAACTGAGAGCCAAATCTGATAACTTAAATCTCCCCAGTGAAGAAAGAAGCATGTTGAAAATCCTGCTTTCATACTAATCAGCATGGAGAGCCAGAGCCTTCTCAGCAAAAAGGCATGAATATTACTGCTGCTTCTTCCTTCCCGTATTTTATCTGGCTCTGGAGAGCAATGTGAAGATATAGAGCAGCAACCTTTCCAATTTGCGAGATGGCATTTATCACCTGTTCAGATGAGTCTGGCAACCTGAAGAGACCACAATGTGTTTTATAACTGGAAGCATCTTAAAAAAAAAAAAAAAAAAAAAAAAAAAAGGACATCAAGTTGACTTACAGTGAATAAGGATGTTCAGGGGCCAGGTTTCTTTCTATGCTATTGGTCCTGTAAGCCTTGGTGTGAGTTTTCTCCCTGGAAGTGCTACCTAGTCCAAGAAAGTTGATTTTTTTTTTTAATTATATATATATATATATATATATATATTTTTCCGGTTGCAGTGGGCTCTTGGATGCCTTCTGATTTCTTTGTGCAAACCCTAACAGACACAATGGCTACCACAGCAGGAACAAAACAGGTATTTGTGATAGATGACAGTGTTTTTTTCTTTTGAGATTCAGTGGATATTTCACCTTGTCTGTTAGATACTCAGTTCCTGAATTATTTCATTTCACTATTCCTGATACTGCCTATCTAAGGATCATTTGTCAACTAAAGAGGTGAATCCCTTAAAAACAGATGAGATTTAGGATCTTGACTTCTGCCAGTAGGGTAATACAATGCAGTATGGAGCAACTACTGGAGAGGATTAATGTGAACACCAATTCACTGAAATATTTGTAAATGAAATTATGATTCACAGATGGTTTTTCCTAGGAGCTACAGTTTTGTTTCTGACACACACGTCTTTAATGACTATCTTCAGTTAACATCCTTCCAAGATCCGCTTCTACTAAAATAGTCTGTATCACCCACCAAGGCTTCCTAGTTTAGCAGTTATTATACTTACGTCTGCTTTTATCAAAAATCATGATATTGCATAAAAGAGCATATATTTTTTTTAATTTTTTTTTTGACTCTGGGTAGAGAGAATGATGATCAGCAGAACACATTTCCATCTTCTTCTTTTTTTAAACACTAATTTTAATATTTTTATGAGAGAAGAAAAGACCTTTGCCTAGTTGGAAATAATTTTCAGATCAAATGAAAATTATTTTTATTGGGAAAGGAAAAGCTGATGCCCTAAATTAAGAAAATCATCTTTGTGCTGCTGGAGATGTGGAAAGTGAGTGGCAATTTAACAACAGCACCTCCTATAGAGAAATTTATAGGTGGAATTCTGGTTTGCTTTTCATGGCTTTATTCAAAAGGCGCTACAAGATCCTACAATGTTATGATTTTATATTGTTATAATAGATATTGGCAAGGCTTCTACTCTTCTGGCATCTTTGCTAGCAAGATTCTAGCACATTTCCACAAGTTTTCCCCATCTAGATGATGCCATTTTTCCTCCTTTTGTCTGAAGCTGTAGTCAGCTATCTGTTACCAGACTGGCAAATTGCAAGGACCAGCTCCAGGAAGGGAGGGTAAGGAGCCATGCGGTTTGTTCTGAGGTCTGGTGCTATTCCAGAAACCACTTGCAAAGTGATACTCTCTCTTGGCATGCTTTGGGAACTGCTTCAGACTTGCCATTGAGCATATATCTCTTTCTATGGATTCTGATATAAAAAAAATAGAAAAAAAAAAAAATTGCTCACATGACACCAACACTGCAATTGATTCTGGTTAGCCTTGAGATTTCTGCAAAATTTCCTGCTTTCCATAAGGGACAGGGGTTTGACGGAGAATCTGATTTCAGTGTTTGTAATATTTTTTTAAAGATATGTCTCTGCAATGGAAGAAGGGAGATGGAAAACTATGATAACATGGGGGCACAACTGTATCTCACTCCTGCAAATGTGTTTTTTGTTGTTTGTTTTATGCTTTTGTTTTGGTTTGGTTTTGTTTGTTTCTAAAGAGTGGGAATCATAAGCTAAACACCAGTGTTAGATTACTTGTAGAAGCAAGGGTACACTGCTGCAAGACATTCCAGACTTTCACATTCATTGGTGTTAGGCAGATGCCAAAAGTTTTTTTTTATTATTATTATTTTATTTTTCTTTATGCATAGATATGGAACCTGAAGTTGCATTCTTGATTTGCAGTCTGGGAAGGGTTAACATAGTCCTCGTGGGTTAGAAACAACAACAAAAACAACAACAAGCTGACACCTCCAACTTAAAAAAAAAAAAAAAAAAAGAGAGAGAAACCTCTTCAGACAGTCATGTGTATCATGAGTACAGACACTAGCCTGAATTAGGACTGACAAATTTTGTACCCTCATAAAATACAGGAAAGACTGTATGCACCTGGGAGATGGAGCAGAGGGTTAGGCTAGAAAATATGTTGTAAGCTAAGAGGCCACTTCATTTTCTTGTATCAGGGCTTCTCTCTCTAGCCATGGAAAGAGAGTAGCAGGAATAAAATAAAAAATAAAAAAATAAAAAAAAAATGTAGCCTTCTGCAGCATCAGCTGTGCTACTGGTGAAGACATAAGGGCACAAAAACTCACAGCTGTGCTGGTACATTGTGGAAGTAGCCAAACACTGTTTTAGTTTTTCATAAGTGGCAAGAAATCCTTTTTCCCTGAGTTCCAGCTTCCCAAGAAATATGAAAAACAGAAGTGGCTATAGCTTGTCTGGGGCAGCTATACCCATAGCCCTCTTAAGCATACATTCACAGTACTTGAAATTGCACCTGGAGGAATAACTATTTATATATAAATGTTCTCAATCTTCCAATTCAGATAGGTGGCTTTTCTCCTTGAAGAAGAAAAAATACATATATATTTGAGTACACACTCCTTGAGGAATCAGCTTAGATGTGTGCCTTGTTCTTTCTGTTTTATTTTCCATAAGTCACTGGGAGGGCAGTAGGGGAGGTAAAGGCCAAAAGATTGTCCATCACTGCTGAACTGCACAAGTAAGATAATTAAGTGCCAAGAGTCCATATGCCCTTTTATATACTTTGGGGAATCTGCCCCTATAATCCTCCTGTGGAAAGATGAGCAAAACTGAACTCAGACATTTCTTGATGTCTACAAATGTTCCAGCTTTCCAAAAAAATTGAACTTCTTTTTCCTCTGTACTTGCTTTGATGCACCTGTAGGTCAGGAAACAGTTCAAAATCGACACCCAAACCTTCTGATCAGTGCTGCCTTTGAAGTAGGGATATCAAGACAGACCTCCCAAGGAGCCTGTTGTAGAGAAGGAAGCCAACACTGAACTCTGGGACTTCATGCTCAAGCTTCAGTGCAGAAAGTTGAGTTTCTCAACCAAGTAAATGATAACAAAGGCAGCAGTAAGGACACAGGTATCTCTTTGCTGTCCACCTGGCAATAATCCCTTTAGGGAAAGGAAGCAGAGGAACCTGGACCAACAGCTCCAATATTGTGTAGTTCCTCTCCTGGCCAAAGAAACCCTGCAGGCTATGAAAAGCTATTCAGACACAGAAATAAGAATGACTTATTGTTGACACATCTTTGCCTTTTTCTTCCATTTGAAACCAGTAACACCATCATTAAGTTGGGGAAAAAGAATAAAAATACAATAAACAAGTCAGGCTTGGGTGACTAATCTAAGTTATTAGCCAAAAATGTTAAGTGAAAAGCTTTTGGAGCTGATCCATTGAGTGTTTATAAAGCATGAAGAGAGTCTTTATTAACATTTTCCTAATGGCGGCGATTTATGGTTCTGATGTATCTTCCTTTCCACTGGCCCTGCTTACACTACATCAATCTAACCATGAAGGACACTGAATTGTTTCTTTTAAACAGACTGTAAATCTTAGTGCACCAAAGAACAGCACATTACTTAAGATTACAGATTTTACACAAATATTAAGCAAAGTATACAGTATGCATCAAGCTGCAGCTAAAGGAACCTCTGCGGTTCAATTGCCACAGTAACCTCTCAATTGCCTCTGAGGCCAAAATGTGCCCTACTTTTATACTATTTGAACTCTCTCTCAGCTTCCACAAATCCTGCACTATCAACCTTTAATGAATTGAAGTATCATAGGAAAGAATGTTTGCTTCACTGTGATGATTTTACACAAGACTTCAACTTACTCAGAATTGTGAACATCATTTCGTCTATCATATACCCCTACCTTGAATACTGAAGAGCATAATATGAAAGTTCTCTGGCTCAGTGCAGGTGCTCTTACAAAGATCCACCTAGCCCAAGATCCTGTCTCCAGCAGGGTCCAAGACAGAATAAAGAAATAAGGTGTGAAAAAAAAAGTGTAATACTATTTTTGTCTAGCAGACTCTAGACTTCAAAACAGTTTGCAGATGAGGGAATTCTTGACCCACAGCTCATATTTCTTTTAACCCTTATAAATTAGTACCCAAAGCATCCTGTGAAAGAGTGCTATCTCTCAACAAATACACTCCATCAACAGCCACTTAAAAAGTATACTTAAATCTGTGACAGATAAGATGTGGGTGCAGTAGTCAATGCACAGAGCATTCAAGTAGGGCTCTCTGAAGCACAGTCAATGCTTTGTCAGTGTTCTCCTCAGTGTTTAAACTTTTTAAGACGAAAGACAGAAACAGCACATTACTATCTATCATAATTATTTCTACATGTTAAGTTTTTAAATGTATCTTGTGAATATCACATTTCCAGTTCCAAAACGAAAAGAGCTAAGGGGAATGATGCAACGTTATGTGCCAAATCATAAAAAGAACATTAGAATAACAAGATATTAACAAAATAATTTACCCAAACTTGTAAAAAATAACTTCTCTCTTTCCCAAGAATTGCTTTGTGTTACAACGATGAAGAATGACAAGCTACAGTTATGAACAAATAGAAAAGAATTGTGTGCACAAATCTAGATCCTTCCACTGCCACACTGGAAATGCTCACCCTACTATCTGTACCAAAGGATGGAGGTATGAGTCAGTCATCCTGCTCATGATACACATTCCTCTAAAAAACAAACAAAACAAACAAACAAACAAAACCACCTGCTCATAGCTCCAACACTGGCCATGATACATAGCTTTTGATAGGTCTGCTCTAAGCAGTAACACTGACTGTGGTCTCTGCAGCAAAACATCCCTGTCTTGAAGGATTCTGTTGGGGCCAGAAGGCCTTGAAGAAAGAGTGGACTAGGTAGAGAAGGCAGATGGAAGTGGCTTTCTGACCAACCCACCATCTACTCTCTTCAAGGTTTTATAATCTGATACAGTTCCTGTTGAGGTATAAAAATCTCCTAGGACAAACAGAATTCTGAGAGCTCTAGGAGCAAGCAGAGGCCATTTGGGGCATTTGCATCAAAACAAGAGGAGGTTATTTAGGAGCCCAGCTGTCAGAGAGCAGCAAGAGCACAGCTGCTCCAGTAGGGCAGGTGAGCTGGCAGCCACTGGTGATGTCGTCTCCCTGGGCCCATGAGCTGAAGGGGCAGGTTGGGGTCCTGTGTAGGGCTGCCCATTCATGCACTCAGGCCTCTGACACTGTCTTCATTTGGAGGCAAAGAACACAGAGCTCAAACAATTTCACAAGACAAACTCAGCCTTGACTGCTGATTTTCCCTGTGAGGGAGAAATGGGGCTCATGAAGTACTGGGAAACGTGAGACCAAAGGAATTCACAGCCAGCAGGACAGCCCTGTATCAGAGCTAACAATGCAAAAGGACAGCACACATCAGTCTTAGATTACTGACCATTCTGCAATTATATTTTAGCCAAACAATGTGATTCCTAAACTCCACTCCCAGTGGGCCTCAAAAGGAAATCATACCCATCAGTGAAGTGTGCCAGCAAGAGGCAACAAGGAATTAAGTACATCAACAGACAGCTTTTAGTATAGCACAGACAGGTCAGGGCCACAATAGAGTGCAGTGGAGTGAGATGGGATAAAGGACTAAGCAGATGAAAAAGGACACATCATAGAGTGACACCTAGAATAATCTGGAGAGCACTGAATGAAGATGCAGAGGTGATCAGCTTGAAGACTCCTCTGGTGATAAGAAGGATTTCAATAAGAGAGTAACAATAACAAAGTTATCCTATTTGCAACTCAAGTTAGTGACAAAGTATATCTGGAATACACTTAGAACCGGCAAGGACAGCTTTGACGTTTTAAAATCTGCAGTTGATATTATTATATTGGAATTATTAGATTACTTCTTTCCTTTATCCATTCAATTTATTTTCACTACTTTGGTTTTACGTTTTGCACAATAATGCAATTTATGAATGGAGTTCTTTTGTTAGACTACCTGAGAGACACAGAGCAGACTTCCGGTAAGTGTCCTGGGATCCCTTTGCTCCTCAGAGCACAGAACTTGATCGCACAGATCAAATTCCCCCAGCCAATTTTTACCTTGCAGTACAATGACGGCAGCCAAGCTAGGATTTCAGACACTTCTACAGTTTGTTTTCCTGATCCTCAGGAGGGAGTGTGGAATGTGTCTGATATCACGTTTTTGTGTAATAAACACTGGACAAGATTTTATTTTACTTAAGCAAAACAGTATTAAAGAAAAAATAACTAGGGCTTACATACAACTTCAAATGATACTATTAAGACATATGCAGTATAAGGAGCAAGCAGAAATTATTCAAAGGTTGCAATTAAACCTTTTGCAAGCAAACATTCATACCTGAAAAGGCACCATAACAAATTTTTCCAGTTGCAAGATAAATTGAAGGGAAATAGGCTTACACTTAGCTCTTTTGAGACAGCAAGAGCACATCTATCAAATCCAAGCTGCTGCCTCAATTCCTACTGAGATGAGATCTCAAGACTTATTCGTCCATGAAGGGTTCCTTCTCTGAGTTAAGGCCCGATCTGTGAGACTGCAGTGCTTTGGAGCTTGCTGCGCACCTCTGCCCCACGAGCCTCTGTACTGGAGCCTGGGAAAGGCCCTAAATTCAGCACAGCAAGAAGCTAGCTGTGCACTCTGCTACTCAATCAGCAAAAACCCCTCCAGTTAAATACAATGCAGTTGTTGCCAGAGCTACCGAAGGGACTCCATCTACATGAGATGGCTCATCTAGATATCTGCTAAAGCCTGCTCTTCTCTGAAACGTTACTGTACTACGTTATGAGAGTCTGTAATTGCTTCAGATAAAAGAGCCTGCAGCCACAACACCGAGCTTATTCATAAGCCAGCAGGCATGTTTACTGTCAATAATTTCCATAATGGGTAAAATGATACTGTACAGAGTACAGCAGTACAGAGTAGGTCTCCGTTTCTAAAACTTATCTAAAGCTTTGGTGATGCATGTTTTTTAAGTGTTAGAACAGCTAATGGCTTTTTTTTTTTTCCCTGTATATTTTATATGTTTTCTGCAAGTAAAAACAAACCAATTCACTCTCTTCCATTCATCCCACCACTCAGTGAATAACAAGGCGTTCTGCTTTATTTTTAACTGAATGGACTTCCAATCATACTTAATGCCTCGTTTCTAACAATTGAGCATTACCATTGCCCATTGTGTTACATTTCTGTTAGCACTGGCAATAATGAAGATGTCCCTTTAGAAATGCCAGCGCCTGAGTGCACTCACAGGCCCTGATGTCCCTGCTCACCATCGGGACTCCCCCACCCTGTCCACGACCCTACTCCAGTCCATAGGGCCATCGATGCCTGCCCAGCAAGGCCACAGGATGCTGCCCATGGCCCCACAGCTGCCAGTGTCCCATCCACATCCCCAGGGAGGTGCCCGATGCCCTTGGCTGGGTCTGAGCCCCACTGGGTAGGATCCTGACACCCACCCACAGCTCACAAGTAATTAACTGGGACTATGTATCAGAGTAGACACATGCTCAAATATAGCAGTGTATTTTTTTTTTAAAAAAAAGTTCCAGTCACTGATTATTTTTAATCCATACTCCATACTTCAAAAATTATAAAAAGTATCTTGCAGCAGCATCACTCACCAGCAAGGCAGAAGCTGCCCAGACCAAGTAGACTCCAGGAACAGATACTCAGAAAGAAAGTTTTAAAATGAAGAAGGTAGTTAATATCATGGAATAACAAGTGTTACTCAGTTTTTTACTCCTAAAGGTATTTTAATTAAATTTAACAAAATATTTTCCAGACCTAAACAATTACTCGCAGTGTCACCTCCTCCTCTTACCCACAGCACAGACAGTGATGGTAGGAACAGTTCCCCTGCTATTCAGGCAGAGAAGAGGGAGAAAACCTTCAGTCTAAGAAAAGATTAACACACTCAATTTCAGCCTTTGCATTAAAAGTTTTTTTTTGTTTGTTTGTTTTTTTTAATGAGGCCTCCAAAGGATTTATCTTTCATCTACTTTCTTCATTTATATCTTCCCTTTTAAAAATGCAGGTTGGCAGTTCTGAAGGAGGAGAAACAAACCTGAGCACTATGCAGGAGCTCTCAAACACTGCACAAGAAATATCCCTGTGCTGCAAAGGCCATTGTTGTTTCATCACCAAAACTCTGTTACTGGAAGCTGCTAAAACCACCCAGCAGTGGGCTTGTCTTCGAAGAAAAACAAACACATAAAACACCAGGTCTCCTAAACACTTATTTTTGTTCTGATGTGTTTGATATTTCAGCTCAAGGGTAATGCAGTCTCTTCTGCTTTCCCACTCCCTTCAGATTTTCTTCCAATGAAAATTAATGCTGATGAAAGTTGCTGGATGGGAACTCTGGAGACTAAAGGCCCCTAATTATCTAGAAAAGCACAAAAATCTATCCCCCATTCAACACCAGGGTTGCCGCAGACCCTATTTGCAGGCATCACGTCCCTAAGAAAGGAAAAAAGAAATCAGCTCAAGGAAACATTTTGATATTGAGTTTTGTGCTAAGCCTCTCCCAGTGATGCTAATTATCACCAAACATGACAAATTTTCTTGTGGCAGTGTCTTCTGTTAGAAAATACACTAGGAGGCAAGTCATGGAAAAGTGGTCACCACAGTGAGCAGCTCATCCAGGAAGGCTTTGGGTACAGTATAGTCTAAAATCACTTTGCTCTGAACTAAAAACACCACAAGACCTTAAAGCTTAGATTGATCTCTTCCCCCACCCTACCAAGCACAAATAATTTCTACTGACTGAGGAAGAAAAATTGCTTAACAAGAAACAAGCAACAAAAGAATCCAACAATCAGACATCCAGAAATGTTATTGTTTTATCCCCTGATGGAATATGAAACTCATTCACAGAGCCTTAAAAATAAACACTATATTCTAAAATGAAACACCAAACCTAGGCAATTTGATTTAAAATTATTTCACCCAAATTAGACCAGAATATAAATAATCTGAGAAAGGTACATTTAAAAGACATGTGCATTGACTTTGGCTACTGCTAGCTCAATTCCTTTTCTTTTTTTTTTTTTTAATATGCATATCTACTATAACAACACAAAATTGTCCACCTCCAGTAACTTCTCACACTTCAGACAAATGCTTGCCATTGAGATGTGTAGCCAGGAACAGTTACTAGGACTGCTAAAAAGCTTTCTGAGAACAGGAGAAGAAGGGAAGTAAATTTACAATATTGCCATTTGCATAGGCTGAATCTGGAATAGATTTTCTACCATTGTTACAATATAATTAAGTTATATTTTAAATGTAAAAAACAATGCAAACTCATTTACATTACTGCAATATCCTTGGTTAGTGTACCTGTTGGCAAAATACCGTCAATGTAATTAGGGTAAAAATGACTTGAAGTTTCCAATTCTACCTTGTAGTTCATTATGAAAACAAAGCACAGAACTTTGTTTGAGGCTCTTCCTTACCAAAATAGAGTGTTTAAATCCCAAACCACTAAAACCTTCAAAATATAAAGAAAAAAAGATAAAAAGAGTAAACTTGAACTTCACTGAGAGTAAAAGCAGTGCTATTAGATTAGCAGCTGATGAGCTGCATCTTCAGTTGTACTGCTAATTTAACAGCATCTCACTTAAGACTTGATCTGGATCTGTTCCAAAGTTTTAACCTTCATAAAGACTTCTCCTTCTCCTGCCCCATCCAGGTTTAGAGATCTATAAAATCACTGAGTTATATGTTAGCAATCACTTTTCACTTCTATTAAGGCTGGGAGCCATCCACTTTGAAGGGAAGATACTAGCACAAATCACTAGTGTTCAGAGTTATATACGAATAACTTTGCAAAATTCTGTCTGCAACAGACAATAGATAAACTAATCCTAAAGCGTGAGCAAGAAAAAAAGTAAAAATAAATAAATAAATAGAAAAGCAATCAAAGCAGGAGTCCTTCCCTAGAAGCTTTCCTCCATATTCACACAGACTTGTGCTGTGCCTTTACACCACCACAACATTACAAACATTAAAAAACTTGAACAATAGCTAATGCTAACAGTGTTCTAACAACAACAACAACAAAGTACATCACAGAAAAGCTTTGTTGCAATGTATACTAAAAAACAAAGC
This sequence comes from Stictonetta naevosa, assembly GCA_011074415.1. Taxonomy (NCBI): domain Eukaryota; kingdom Metazoa; phylum Chordata; class Aves; order Anseriformes; family Anatidae; genus Stictonetta; species Stictonetta naevosa. The sequence goes on along the minus strand of CM021697.1, from coordinate 11,497,850 downwards.
ATGCACAATAGAAGGATAAATCCATTAGTTTTACCTGCATTATCAAAGTCCTAAATGGAAGTTAATCAGTCTGTGAAAAGCCTTGAAAAGTAACAGGAGGATTACACAATGCTGTTATTCATATTTTACACACAAGTGAAAATATATTTAATAATACTTTAAACAGCATAGACCTTGGATGGGCTTAACAATTTCACAGTTGAGAGCCATCTATGCAGTGATTTGTACTGCTGGCACAGACTCAAACAATCTCTGATCATCAATTACCTGGGTAAGGAAAACATATTTAGAATAAGATATTTTTTTCTAGGTTTACCTCAAGTCTTTAAGGCGCAATTTCACGGTCTATATACGTTGATGTATGTCTATTCACTCTTGCATCATTAGTATAACAGACAACAGTGTGCAGAATGGAGCTGCAACATGGAATATATACAAGCTAAATGTATATAAGGCTATAAAAGCAAGAGGCAGAATATGGTTAAAACAGTAGTTGACAACCATTTCAGATATTTATCTTAATACACGTACTAAAAAACTCACGGAATGCCATAATTAAGTGGGTACCCTTCTGTGTGTATGCACCATGATGTCGATCTTAACTGTATGGCCATATACAAACTCTTCTGCAAGACATTTGCCCATTTTAATGCAAAAGATGGATGGCAACGCTCATCCAATGAAAGATACTTTAAAATTGGCTTTCTCCTCAGTGTTCTGCTTGTGTGACCATATGCTTTAGTTTAGTGCACTTCATTCAGACATGCTCTGTATATGAGATGATTAATTTTTCTATGGAATTTTTCTAGTGTTCCTTGATATAAGCATCTAACATCGTAAATACAAGTTTATTTTCACAATGCAACTTATTGGAAGGGAATGCCGTCGTCCTCACTTTTGAGATAAAGAATTGTGAGACAGAAAGAGCTTAAAATAGTACATATTTAGTGATTTTGGAGCCTAGTTAACAAGGAAAACAATCTGAAATTTTCACATTGCTTGGACTTTGTATGTCCAAAGCCCTGAAGGTGTGTCAGTTCTGAGAGCTCAGCATGCCTCCTACTGAGATGCCAGCTTTTCCTTTCTGTGAAAAGTCAGATTTAAGCAAGTTGATTAACACAGTAAAGCAGTTCAGTGGCAGAGACATTGCTATAGTCCAGTCCTTCAGAATAACACTTGAACTGCTTTAAACACAAGACACTACTTCCTCATCCCACCTTCATGCTTGATTCACTTGATACCTCCAGTTTCTGCAATAAATGAAGCATGGTAATAAAAATCATCCATAGCGAAACACAGGAACCCTAAATTTCATGTTTGGTTGGTTTTCTTTCTCTCTCTCTCTCTCTCTCTCTCTCTCTCTCTCTCTCTCTCTCTCTCT
>CM021697.1:11406685-11496459 GCA_011074415.1 Stictonetta naevosa | reverse complement strand
TCTCTCTCTCTCTCTCTCTCTCTCTCTCTCTCTCTCTCTCTCTCTCTTTCTTTCTTTCTTTTTAGAGAAAAAGTTTTTAAAGAAATTTCAGATTTCTCTGTCTGTAACTGTTTTCCTTTCCCCAATGTTTTTTCTTGCCTGATATGCAGGAGACCTTCTGCCTAAATCCCCTCCATCCTGTCCACTGATACATCTAGTGTTGTCACAGCGAATACACAAGGGGGCAAGCCCATCTGTCTGGTATTTCAGAACAGGCAGAAGGAGGGGATTTAGAATATGATTATCGTGAAGGTTTTGTTGCAAGCGTGCCAGTGTCTATGCTAGGCTTCTGCTGGCAGGCAAGCCCAGCACTGTGTCGCTGCCAGCACGGTGATGCTGGGACACTCCAGATTCACTACCCTGGGAGACAACGTGAGAAATCCTGTCTGTGGCCTGGTGGCTGCAGCACTGCAGGGGGCTTCGCTGCCTCCTCCAAAGCAGGAGCAAGGAGTTGGTAACAGCTGACCAGGGAGTTTAGGACAGCCCTTCCCTTCCCCACCTGAATGCCCCGACGTCACACGCTGTGCTGCATAACAGCCCAGTTCCAACAGGCAGCAGGAAAAGGAAGAGGAAGAGGAGAGTGAAGCTCCTTTCCTTAACAAGACAACCTGCAGCTGGTTTGACTCCCTTTATATAGGAAGCTGTGGTCTTATATCGAATATCTTAGAACTGCTCTAAACACTGAAGGACACCTGACATCTCATAAATGTCTTGAATTTAAAACATGCATGAATGATAAGAGCCCAAGATTTTTTCCCCCAAACCAAGAGAAGTCTTTAAAGTCCTCATAAAATAAACCTGATGGTGCATCACTGCATGTCTTTACGATACATTTATTTTACTAGTGATGTTTAAATTCCCATTACGTTTCATAGGCAAGCTCCCAGAAGGATAAAGAAACAAAATGGACCTTTGAATTTTTATTTGAGTCTGGCTGCTGACAGAGTGGTCACCTCCTCAGCTCTGAACTTTAAACTAAGTCCTAGTCATATTAAGAAAAATCACCTAAAAGGTTACAAACTTACAATCGTTAAGGGAATGAAAGCTTATATTCTGGAGCACAGTTCTGCCTAAGGAGATGGGCCTGGGAGCAAGTTTCATGTTTCAGGGTAACCTGTGGTTGAAATCCTACCTTGGTTGAAGTAATCAAGACTTGTGCTATTGATTTCAGTGAAACAGTGAAACCAGGGTACAGCCTTAAATGTGAAAAAGAAACAATAAAAATAATAATAATTTTTAAAAAGAGCCCCAGAACCAGAAACGAATGAGATAGAGAGATCTCCAGTGGGAGAGCTCTGTGCACACAGACACAAACATTTTGTACTTGCTTCCATCACTGCTTCAAGCTCACTTGAACAACCCAAGCAGTTCAATTTCCTAAATTGCAGCGGTGCTTTCTTATGGTGAGAGATTTTGTTCTTTATTGTGATTTTTTTTTCTTAAAAACTTGAATTATGATTTCTATTGCTGTCATCCTGTTTGATCTGTGTTATTGTTGTTGACTTGGTTCAAGATACTCTAACATCTGCTTTCTTAGAAGCCAAATAAGAAAATTTCTTCCTGCAAAGTGAAAGAAGAGAATTCTTTAACCATGTGTTAGTCTGGGGGTTTCAACCCTAACATTAATTGAACAATGCCTATTTATTCAAGCTGAAGAGCTGATTGGTTTAAGACTTAAAAGCTAAAGAAAAACAGGATAAAGCTACTGAGACAAACTCCAATCTTAAAATAGCTGAATTACACACATCCAGTCCTGCTTTCCTTTCTAACAAACAGAGTTTGAGGCATTATAAAAGCCTAACAGGTTCCAGATATTGTCTCAATCATTTCAGACTTTTTCAGTGGTAAGCACTCAGAAGCATGATAAAATAATCTGATCTTCCCATCACGTTTTTCTTCAGTATTATATTAAGGAAGGAAATTATTCAGCTTCTTTTTTCTAATGCTTATTGGCACTGCTAGGCTTGCATTTTTTTCTCTCTATTCTCCCTCCAGTAGATGGCACCAGCAATTTCTATATTTGTGATATACAGGATTTTGTTGTTGTGTTTAATATCCATGGTTATATTTTCCTGACTATGTTCTATGTGTTTCTTTAACAAATCACCATGACAAAATTCTACTTGTGAAAGTTACATTATCAGCATGTGCTTCATTTAAGTATTGTCAAGTATTTGGGATACATCCTAAAACTATAGTTTGATATAATGCCAAAACAGTTCTTTTCTGCTTTAATTACTTTACTGAAATAGTATTAATTCAATAGCTGCAACATGGATTTTTAATACTTTGCTGAAATCTCATGAGCTACTATTTCTGCTAGCAATATTCTTGTTTTCAAGGAATAGATTTTTACCAGGTAGCTTCATTTTATAAGTTTCACAGCTGTTTCAACTCAGAATATACATTTACAGTACAGAACCTGCTCATCTATGGCAGCATCTGCTGGTGCTTAGGCCTGTGCTTTATATTCTCCTTATGTTCACCTATAGGTTCATAGTTTTGTATATGGGGTGTGTGTGCTATTTAGTCCTAAGCTTAATTATATGAACACAGTTGCATTTGATTTTTTAAAATATATATGATCACACACACAAGAAAACAATTACACCAAGAATTCAGCTCTGGTTGTCAGATATAAGATAAATTGCTTTATTTCTCAAACAACCACAACATTTTCCTTAGACCACTTTAAAATTCCTGTTGTGAGTGGATGATTGTACATTTACCTGACCACTACAAGTTCCTTTTATATTCTGTGGGGATATGCAAACACTCTAGGATGTATTTTAATTGACTACATTCAGTCACATGGATCCTACCTTTATTTCCATACTGCTGACAAGAAAAGTATGATTAATTTAGCAAATGTATGATTGCTTTAGAAATGCTTTCATTTTACTGGGGTCAAAATTGTAATTTGGGTTATTACATTCATACATTATTACAGCAGAAATTGCAAGTGACCTCAAGATAATGTCCACAAATATAAACAGTTAAAAGGACCTGATCTGTGAGTAATTTTTTCATAACTGACTATGATAAAACAATCCTGTGCATAGCTTAAAGCATCACTAATCTAAAAAGAAAGACCTACACTCCACATGGGTTGCTGATCTATTAAGTTCAGAGATCAGTTGTTTTCCTGCATCTCAGGAACATGTTCAGCAAGCACTTACAGAGCTCAGATCAATGACTTTCCATTCCCTAAAAGCCACAACTTCCGATATACACATGGAGTTAATATTCATCCCCATTCCCAATCCAAACTGATGTCCCCAAGTTTTAATTGGTGCAAGAATGACCAAGTCCTGGTCTTCATATGAAAAACGTGCCATCCCCAGAGAGAAGAGAAAAACATATTTGTGAATAGCCAGGGACACTGAAATACCATAAAATGAAATATGACAGATAAATGGAAGCACCAGCTTCCATTCCAAGCTCAAGAAATTTTCAAATCTTGCAAAGACCAGAAGTTACTGCAAGTGTTTTCTGTTTATTATTGGCCTATGCCTTCTGGGGAAAGTAAGTAGAAGTTGTACCAATAAATAAATAAATGCATAAATATCTTGTAATGCTTTATTTTAAAACAGTGAGAATGAGGACAGCATGGGGAACATGTGTAACAAATGATTGAACTCGTGTTTCTGCCCACTCTGACACACTGACCTTACAGTCGGGAGAATACACTGAAGTTGCTTGCAGCTGCACTGCTCTTAGAACTAAATTAGCAGAAATCCATCTTACATCCAGAAAAATACTGTTTTAAACACTGAGTGACTTACAGTGAATCTGAAGAATAATCAGAGGTATTGATGTAAAGTCTGTAATCGATTGGTGTTTCAGGTGCTAACTGAGCACGGGGGTGGCTTTGGTTGCCAGTGTAGCTGGAAAATGGAAACAGACCACGTACATGCTTCATAGCATGCTCATGGCTACCCCTAGCCCTGCATTTGGCAGATAAAAAGCATGTTCATGTTTTTATATTTTCCATTTGGGACAGGCTGGATTCTTTTGTTGTTGTTGTCTTGTTTTTGTTTTTGATATAATTGGACTTTCAAGCTAATCAAGTCTCCATTCTTACAACCTCTCATGCATCATTGGAAATTTTTCTGCTTCTATCTTATACTCTATTTGTAGTCCCTCATTTCAACAACATAAATTTTGTGATCATTCTGCTCTTACTCCCAGATGAAAATGAAAAGAAAACAAAGTAATAAATAAGCCAGGCATGAATGCAAATTCCATGCATTCAGTATAATTCAGGATATCTGACTTCAAACTGCAACTTCCTCTAAATTAAAGAGAAGATGAAATTTTCAGACTTTTAGAATTGCAGCATTTTAAAAATAAATTAAGTAAAAATAAAAGCAGTAAAAGCTGGAAAGGTCTGCCTAATGCATAAGCATTGTAAAATGAAATATAATCTGTTTGCTGAAATCTTAAATTTGAACCCCCTTTCAACCTCCAAACAGAGATGTTCTTTATAATTCTGTAGGTAAACAGGTAAACAGAACATAATCTCCATCTCTCACACTGGTTTAATACCATAATTGCCCAAATTAATTAAAAATTGAAACTTAGATTCTTTACTTTATCCCAGTATTAAATCACACAGAATTTGCAACAAAAATCTGATAGGAACTTGCTAGTAGTGCAGCAATGCAGTATTGTATTTATGCACTATAAAAGTACATCAGTATCATACACCCATTACCTTTGTATGATTAAAATCTCTTAATATTCTACACACTTTATATTCTTCCCATTCTAGCATGACAAGCATTGGTGGCATCACAAATATCTGCTGGAAAAAGACCTATAATTAAGAGATACAATACTCCAATTTCACTATAAGTGTAGACAGATTCATCACACTAGAATTTCTCAGTTTTAGTACAATCCTAGGTTAAATGTTCAAGGGAAGAATAAGTGTTTGATCAACAGAAGACATTGGTGGATCATAGTAAGTCTTTAAAGTACATAGAAATTGCTACTACAAGTAAAATAATTTCTTCTCATCTACAAAATGACCTTGAACTGCAGTAATGCAGATTCAGGCAAGACAGTAGGAAAAAACACTTCTGCTATAAGGAAGGCACCAGAATGGCTACAGAGACTATGGAATTTCCATTACTGAAAATCTTTAAGAAAGAGTCAGATAAGCATCTATCAGGAAGCATGTAGGCATAGTTGATCTTGCATTGGCATAAGAGAGGAACTAGAAGAACTTTTAAGTTCCCAGGCAACCCTCTTGTTATTTTAAGTACAAAAATACCAATTTGATTCTTAAGTAAATGTAATGATAATAGAACTGTATTTCTGCCATACTGTCACTGAAAAATTCAAAAGTCACTAAATTTGCTTTTTGCCCCCTAACCATTCCCTCCTCCAAGAAAGGAAAAAAAAAGAAAGCTCAAAATCCAATCAACTTTTTAAATTAAATTTTCTACAATATGTTTTGTTAGTTAATGTATTTTAAGTCATGAATACTAGTCTTAGAAGGTTACTGCTATGCCATAAGCTATAATTAAGTAAATTGTAAAATAGAATTTTATTGATTTTATTTTTGATGTTAAAACACCAATAATCTTTTTTTTAAAAAAAAAAAAACAACTAGCAAAAGTTCTCATTAACTCTTTTTTTACAGTTAGTTTTACATAACAGTTCAAAACAAAAGGCTCCAATCTAGCTAATATTTATCAAAATACAATTTTTCCTATTCTTTACCAAGTAACCTATACATGTACACATGCACTCACTCACAGAACTACATAGTAGTTCTATGTCTCCTAACTGAGGTGCTGCTCTTTACTAAATGTTAGTCCTTGGACTGAATTTTGGGATGGTACACACATTGCTGGTTTCTTCCTGATACTCTTTACCTAATCATAAGCATGAGTGGAAATAGAGCATCTCATTTCTAACATTGCAGTGTGTTAACAAGTTTAAGCATGTGAAAAATCCCATTAAGAAATCACAATATGTGTTTAAAGTTAGGTGTATGTACAAGAGCACTAAAGGATCACAACCTCTCTCAGTTATGTTTGAGAGCACATCAGTATCTTCTTACTGCTGTCTACATCAAAAACATAAGCCTAAGAAGTGAAATCCTGCAATTATTTACACATTTCAACTATTTCTCTTTGGTCACCTGGTACTGTCCCAGATAGTTATCACCATCTCTCTGCAGAAGTGAACAACATCACTTTATTTACAAATTCATTTTTAACGCTGCTGTCATCTGCACTTATGTGAAAAATCCTTCTTTTCTACTCCCAATATATAATTTAGGGCATCATCAGGAATGTCACCCAAGAACAAAAAGCACATTTGCTGATGTGGAATATCTGTGGATTTTGTGGTCTTGGTCTCTTCCCAACATGCCTTGTTTTGTTCCTCTCTCATCTCACTGATTTCAAGCAGTCTTTCCCCTCCCCCCCCCCCCCAAAAAAAATTACACCCTTTATTTACCATACCACAAAACTTGATAACATTCAGATCTTTATTCTTTACTCCCCTTTCCAGTCCCCTCAAAAAAAAAAAAAAAAAAAAAAAAAGGCAAAGCAGGCAACAGCTTTGCCAAAATTATGGGGGAAATTGAAGACTTTAAAATTTAATTTCACAGAAATTTGCTTAAATTCTTCTGTCTAAGCCAAGTCCAATTAACAGCCAATCACCAGAATTGCTTAGATAGGGTCAGGCTTCCATTCCCCAGTAAAAATATTTTATTTAATTGGGCTGGGTGGATCTCATCACCCATGAATCCTTTGATTTCCCTTTTACCTCAGGGGACCTAGATACTTGTATCAGTTTAGTATGACACATGGCAGTAAGTTTGGGCAGTAAGCTATGCTCTTATGCAAACATCAGGTTTTAAGATTTGCAGCAGCAAGTTACCCTGGAGCTAGAAAAGACATTTTTGCCTCCAGCTTCCTCCTCTAAGATCTGAGATCTTCTAGACCTGGCCCTTTAGGCAAAGGTTTTACTTCTGATACTGCTTAACTCTTTCCTGCTCTCAACCACTACTGAATTCATACAGGCAAGCCAGAGCTTTGTCTGCTTTACACAAATCCCCTAGAGGAACTGTCTGAAACTGAGACAGCACCAACAGCAGCAGTGGTTCTTCTCATCCTCTTGTAACACATACTGAATGTAGCATTAGTGCTGACATTGAATTAATTCTTCATGGAAATTACTAAATCTTAAAGCACACAAATTACAATAACAAAATCCGTTATGCATACCATTTATTACCGTAGTTAAAGAAAAATAAAATATTCTGAAATTACTTTATCCATTGCAACACCTTCACTTGCCAGGCGATAAGAGCATACCTCAGTAAAAGCTACTCAGACTCAGTAATCTATTTCAGGCCCTTGCTATGTACAGCATTTAAATGAAATTTCTTTGAGTGATCATCTAAATGACAAGCTTGTGTTCTTACTTAAGCTAGTAGCTATGAGCACCCTAAATGTATTGTCATATTTTTGGCAGATTTCTGGCAAACCTACCCAGTGAGAAGCCATATCTATCTGACATCAGTGAAAGAATTGATTCAATCATTCTCAGCACTTCTCATTGAATTCAATAGTCTTTTGTTCATCTCTAGCATTTCTGCAGGCTTCTGGAAAGGAATAAGAGGATATGAACTTTCAGCTTGCATATAAGCCACTTCTTAATTTCCAAATCAAGACATGAGGTATCTCAGCTGTGACTAAGCTTATCCTTTGCATTCAAAAGTATTATACATTTTGACTACCTTGTGTCCACTACCTCCAGCAGACAAAGCTTCTTGCGCATATCCAGCCCATAGCATGCTGACTGTCTTGCACTGTGCTTTTAGGACTGGTGCTCATGACAGCCTACTTCTGTGTAAATTGTTTTGCAAGCCAGATACACTTCCCTGGCTCCAGCCTGGCTTCCTGGGGATGAGACAATTCAAAAGACAATGATAAAGGAAAATAAGGGGTGTCTATGTGAAGGATTTGGGAAGTGTGGAGCAAAACCTAAAGAGGCTGAAAGGCAGTTTGCACAGAGCCCTACTCCTCCCCCATCCATAGGAATTTTTGTGCAAGTATAAAGGAAGTAAAACTGGAGCCAAAACTTGAAGAGCTGATATTGCTTAACAGAGAGATTGAAAATGTTAATGCTTTATAAGTAGTTCTGATATGAAAGCAGATAATACTGCTGCTGCTTCCCTAAAGCACCACAGATTCAGCTGGTTAGGTCCCAAAACTCTTAGCTGGGAATGATTTCCCATCAAGTCAGTGGGAACCACGTCTGATTTGGACTCCAGGATTATAACCCAACAATACATTTGCATGCAGTGCCCAAAGGGAATCTGGAATCAATTAAATCTGTACAAGAAAAATGGACCAACACTGAGGAAGATCCAACAGCTCGGTCATGCCTGGCAGTCTCCTCCTCCAGAAGCATGTGACCTAATGACAATTCTAATAAAATTAAGCATGAATATTTCATTACGAAGCACTTAAACACAAAAAACACACACACACATTCTTTCTGGAAGCAGCTCTGCTCCTCCAGCCTGCCTTAGTTTATATCTACAGAAAGCAACATCAGCCAAGCCAATGTCCCTCCCTGGAAAAGGCAAGATCAGAACTGTGGAGAACAGAGCAATGCTCTGAGACTGATACCTCCATTCGATTACAAAGCTCATGCACATTTTTGGTTTTGGAAAGCAGTTTGCACCTTTTAAAACTTATTATAAGCAAATGCACATCATTCACAATCAAAATTTAAATGAAAGTAAACACTTAGAAAAAAAGCCATTTCCTGAAGCACTGGGCAGTCAAATAATGAACTATTTTGCTAACTTATGAGAGCATTAACATAAATGGAAGCAGAAAAAACAAACAAACGAATTAACTTATTTATTTATACTTTTCTTAGTTATCCAAATAGAAAATAATAACTAACATCACAACTGTTTACAGCTAGCTCCACAAAATTGTTTCTTCCTTCATCACTTCTTGTTACGTATGGCTAGTACAAAGTAATCGCTTGCTTAGAATAGTGTTTTAGAATTTTCTGTAAAACATGTTATTAGAAGAAATTAATTCTACATTTATATGCCAAGTTCTTCAGAACAACTTAGGGTTATATATTGGTAGGTCTTAACTCATCAAAAGAGAACACCTCAGCAGCAGAGTTACAGCTTTAAGTTAATCAGAAACATCGCTGGGAGGAGGAAAAAAACCTGCTGAGTGTTAATGCCTTGGCTCCTGCAGCACACTCGTCCCCACTCCACAGGGCTTTGCCCCATGGAGTTGTGCTGATGCCTTGGCTGTGAGGAACTACGAACTCGAATATGATACCAGGGTGTTCAGCCCTTTATGTGTGCACATACATTTTGTGTATGTGTTTTACTGGGAGCAGCTGTATGTGCTGTCAGCAGATTAGGGACAGTGATAGCAATCAGACAAGTAGGGAAAGTAGAAGAACAAAGCCTCTCTTTGCTCAACTGAGTCACCTGGAAACATCAGACTGAGACCTCAGTCAACACACCATACTGCTGGGGCCATGCCAGCAAAGAGAGAGGATGACAGAAGGACAAAGTGGCTCAGCTGGGCCAGACCCAAACAAACCGACCAGCAGGTATCCTATACCATCACCCCAATGTATTCAAATAGTGTGGATCAGGGGAAACCTCCCTGCAATGCTAACGCGAACCCCAGACTAAGAGCAGCAACTCAGCTCACAAGCGCAGAGTGAAGTTTTGGAAAAGTCTTTTTTTTTCCTCTTATATTGAAGAATTCAGAAATCAACCAGGAGTCCTATAAATACATTTCCCTAACTAGATTTTATTAAAAGCAAAGAAATACAATTTTGATGAAGTATTAAAAGCTTTTGCCACTCTCCTCTTTTTTTCTGCTTGTCTGACATGCAAGTTTATTAAACCTTCAATGACAACTATTCCAACCCAGTTATAGAATAGTAGAGAAATAGGCCAAACAATAAATCCAGTCTTTACAGATGAGGATGCAATGAAAGGACAATTTCTTAGAAATATGATGTTTCCCCATTGTTATTAGGGTAAACACCTTACACCCACCATCAGTGGAGAGAAGTCACAGTGATTCTCATGTCCTCTACCATGACATATAAGGCAGTAACCAGTTGGGGGGGGGGACAACAACAACAACAACGTCAACAAAGAATTTGTTTTCCCTTTTGGAAAAAGGTAAAAGGAAGACACAAAGCTATACTTTTAAGAATTAGAGGTTGAAAATCAAATCTATCAACTCCAGGACTAATCCAGAAAGTAGTCATAATTATAGTTTGTTTTGTTTGTTGTTTTTTCCTATCTCTTCTCTTATGCATTTAATGCCTCTGAATGTTCCCCATAATTGCAACATCAAGTGGGACATCTTTAAACTAAGAATCATCTTTAAGAATTGTATCTATATGTATATGTGCATATATGTGTGGCCACATAAGCATGTCAAAAGTAGGCTTTCTCTATATGACACATCTGCAAAAGTCTACCTCAAACATGCAGTTCAGTGACTTCTGATTGTTCTCCCTGTGTCCTGAAACCTGTCTGTGTGAATATGGTGTCATCTGCTTACAAGTTTGGAAGTGAGTTGGATTTTTTTTCTTGAAAAAAATAAAAATAAAATTCAAATACATGCATTCTCCCGAGGTAATGATTTATTTGCTGGTGGGATCAAAATTTATTTTATGGCCAAGTTTTAATCTCTTCATCCTGGCAAAGTCTATCTAAGAATAAAATAGCAAAGTAGGACATGTGCAGCACACTTTCCCTTTCCTCACTACTAAAATATTTTTTCTTTGAGATCAAAACTCTGCTAGAATATTTTACAGTCTCCTACAGTCACTAAGGAGTATTATCCACTCATAAATTTTGTGTAGTATGCTCAGAGGATGCACTTAAAAAATAGTCTTTATTATCATCTTTGCACCTAACTACCATGTTTACTAAATAACACCATTTGTAGTATCTCTGTTGTGCATCATGCAGCCGAAAGGAATTGGAGATGATTTATTTCTGTTCCTCTGGTAGTTCACAGAAATCCTAGTCCCACTAAAGGGTACTCTTTAAACTAATCTTGCTTCTCATCTGTTATAAGTATGCTCCAAATCCATGGATTTCCATTGCACTCCAGTATGCCTTAGGAAGGGATAGATGGTATTCAGCCTCTTGGTCTGATGTTGCCCTTACTCTAAAATTTCTTCAAATAACTCATTAGATTTGAGCAAACACCGCCACAGGCAATCAGAACACAGCAAAGCTCAGAAGAGCTATGAAGAATCATGGCTTTATCTTTTGCTGCAAGCTCCCAGTTACCTACCTGATGAAGAAAATGGCAGTGAAGACACCTTGCAGCTTCAAACTTGATCACTTGCCCTCTCCTCAATGACCTTACAGCATCTCAGCATCTCCTATTCCAGTTACTGAATGTAGATGTATTATTTCTCTTCCCCCTCATTGTTTATCTTATCTATTTTCCTCTCTTCAACTTGAAACATCTACTAGTATTAACAGAAGGCCACCATTTTTATTGTAGTGTTACTCTGGATAGCCTTAAAATGCTGGCCTCAGCTTGTGCCAGAGAAGTCAGAGATGTGAAGCTTTTTGGCTTTGTCCCTGGTGCAAGTACTTGAGAAATACTCACCATTGAGCATTACAGCTCCACAGGGCAGTTTCTACACACTTCTGTTCCTGTATAAACAAAAATGACTCTTGTAGTCCAAAACTTACAGTCTTTGGAAAGGAAGTCTAAGAAGCAATGATTAATAAACACTGATTAAAATAAAATAATAATAATAAAAAAATCAAAAACTGAGAGTTCAAAAGGTCTGTCAGGAAGTCTAATACTAATACCAATACCAAAACAATAAATAGGATACCTAGACAGAAAACTCTAATTCAAGATACCTAAGTTTTGTTGAGAAGGAAAATCTCATTGTCCCTTTCAATTGTAACTGCCCTTCTTTTTTATTGCTATACATCCTATTTATATCATTATATTGTTCCTTATTCTATTTAAAAATAAATAAATAAAAATAAAAATAAAAATCAGGAAAGAACAGGGGGCTTTTAATTAATTCTTTGAAGTGTACCACATGCAAACTTCCAGTCAGGTACTAACCATAAGCTAACTAGCTGTTTCAAATACTCCTTGCCCTAAATTAACACATCATCATCACTCTCTGGAGAAGAGTGGGTGAAATGTTCCACTGCCTACCATCTAATGGATGATTTATACATTTATGGAGTGAGAGTAAAATGATACAACAATGACCTACCTGGTCTCATTTCATGGCTATAAATGACCACACAATGTTCAAGGTAGAAAAGCAGCAACTACTTTTAATTTGGAATCAAAATATTCAAAAACCCAGAGGTTATAAGGCCACGTAGGTCATCCACAAAGTTTTTTCTCCTAGTTGTTTTCACTTGAACCAGAGCAGACACAAATCAGGATAAATGCTCCAAAATAAAGGTGATCCAAAAGCACTAAATCCACAGGTAATTCACAAATGCCAACCCCCTCCTTTCACTTCAGTATTATGAGGCTGCAAACTGGACAGGAAGGAATTGTTTTAATGTCTTCTTGTTTTCTCCTTCCTCTGCCATTTTTGCAAGTTAAATTGGATTGTAACATCAGACTTTACAGGTCAGGAATAGAAAAACTAGTGTAAACTACTCACTGTCCTATTTGTTTGTTTATTTATTGCCTAGGATTAACAACAAGGGTTTTCTCCTTGAATTTACTGTTGAAAAAGTAGGCAAGGTGTAAGATGAAAGGGAGTAGTATAAGAAGGGGCTGGCCTCGAATATCTTAATTATGGAATATAATGTATATTAGTTGTTAAGTGAGCTCAACAGTGGACATGACACGTCCCCAAGGTCCTTCCCAGACACTTCTGCCAGAGGAAATTTGCCACAGATTTTAACATATTCCATGCTTTGAGTTCCTTAAGACCTTGTTGGCTGGCCCATCAACCACTGAACAAGAGTTTTAATGGGGGAAACCAATATATATAACAGCGCATGTTCTTAGAATTGTTCTGCTATCCTTCAGAGCCTATACAGAGTCCATTCCTAAAACAGTACTACTGAAGTCAGAGTCTTAAGAAAGTGGCTGTCGCAACATTCACCATGTCCCAAACCTTGTATTTGATCCAGGCACACACAGATCCCACAAGGACCTCTAAGGGTATGACTAACCAGGGACTATGACAGAAGGCAGGTGGGAAACCCCTTTCAATACACCCATCCATCCCACTATCAGATGAACAATGTTCTCTCCACTGAGCTCAACACTGGCCCATGTACAGGGGACATCATAAATTTAAAAAACCTATAAACTGAACTACTTTTAATGATAATGTCACTGACTTTAACTGGGACTGTAAAGACAACCCTGAATTCAGTAAAAGTTCCCCATGAAAAGAGATCAAGCAATGTGGAAGAGACAGGTGATTTGTAAAGAGTTCTGTTGTTTTGCCTCATCCTGTTTTGACCATGTTATCAAATCGCTCAGCATGCAAGCCACCTTTTCTCTGTTGCTGTCCTTTGCTTTACTAAGAACTTCAAGAGAAAAATGCACATTAATTGCTTCTTCTGCATCATTTCAACTTATTTTCTTCAATTACTATTTCTGCCCATGCCTATTGCAGCCTTCTGTACCTGGAATTGTACTTTTCCCCATTTATTTCATTTCCTCCTGTCTTCCTCTCTTCCCTCATGCTGTCAGTAGAATCCTTTCACATTAACTATTTTATAACTGTTCCTTATCTTGTATTTGTCTTATCTTTACATCACCTCAGTCTTGCATCATGTCTAAACACAGGTGTTTTCCATATTAGCTTCTGGTCATCTACATTACTACAAGAAGGACACTGAGGTCCAAAGAAGGGCAACGAAGCTGTTGAAGGGTCTAGAGAAAAAGTCTTATGAGGAGCAGCTGAGGGAGCTGGGGTTGTTTAGCCTGGAAAAAGGGAGGTTCAGGGGAGACCTCATTGTGCTCTACAACTACGTTAAAGGTGGCTATAGTGAGGTGGGTTTCGGTCTCTCCTCCCAAACACCAAGTGATAAAACAAAAGGAAATGGCCTTAAATTGCACCATGGGAGATTTAGGTTGGATATTAAGAAAAAATTCTTCACTGAAAGGTTTGTGAATCATTGGAACAGGCTGCCCATGGAAGTGGTTAAGTCACCTTCCCTGGAAGTGTTCAAAAAACATGTAGATGTAGAGCCCAGTGACATGGTTTAATGGTAGCCTTGGCAGTGCTAGGTTAAAGGTTGGATTAGACAACCTTACAGGTCTTTTCCAACCTAAATGATTCTATGCTTCTTTAAGCTTATTTTTGCTTAGGAGGTTATTACAAAATGCTTAAGGTTGGAAGGGACCTCTGCAGGCCATTCACAAGTATTTCCCTGTTGCCTCCTAAAGTGACAATGTTCCCAGGTTCATTTCCATCACTCAGAAGTACCTCCCCTTCTGCTGTTGAATACAGTTTAAAGCCCTGATAAGAAGCCCAGCCAGTTTGCTGTCCAGAACATTCTCTCCCCATCTGGTCAGGTGTGCCCCATCTGGTGTCATCATGCCCAGTCTCTCAAAAGTGTGTCCAAGATTGTAGAATCTAAAACCTTGAGCATGGCACCATCCGCACAGCCAATCATTCACTTGGTCCCTTCATCTCCTTCTTGGATCCCAGTCACCAGCTGGGAGGATAGAGAACACTACTTGTGCTCCCAAACCCAGTTTTGACTGAGTCATGTGAAAAATATCCCCCACACATTGTAATATTCAGATAACAAATTGAACATCCACATCATTATTATTTTGTGGAATGGAACAGAAGTGATAAATATTTGGTGGGGGACACCAAAACATTTCATCCTTGTATGTAATTAATTTTAATTTTCCAGACAATTATCCACAGCAGTAAAATAAATATCCAGATCCCAGAGGAGTTTCATAAAACTGTCAGCAGTGAACTACCAAAATCTAACTTTCATGGCAGGTTCCAGGATTAAACTGATCGTAGAATAATACGAGTGAACATCAGTTTTGCCCTTAAAGGGTTATGTAAACACAGTGAAGAGCTGTTGAAGTGTACTAGCTGTAAATACCATGTTTAAACAACAAATGCCTGGATGGCTGATATTTGTTTCGTGAATGAGCAAAAGACTTAGCCATGCTGTACTCAGATCTCCTGATGGCTTTAAAGATAATTTCAACATCTACCATTCTGGATGTACATAACTAAATTCACTCTTTAGTTGAAGATCATTTTATCTGCTATGTCATACAGACTGAAAAAACTACAACATAAAAAAACAGCAACACAAGAACCATCTGCATTCATGTGGAGACTGGCCCATAATCCTTAACACATAAGACATTTGCTGGAGTTTGGCAGGCAAACAAAACACACACAAGTCTGGCAGAAGCAGCTCCTTTGAGAGAATAAGAACTAAAATACAATTGCTCAATCTGGTAGAGGTGGGGAGAGGAAGGGTTATAATATGTGAATTTTGGAACTGACCCACAAAGTGGGGTAAAAATGAAAACTCTTGGAAACATGAAATGAAACACGTTAAAATAAATGAGAAATATATGTTCAAGTCAATTTGAATTCTGTTAAGTGACAAAGCTACTCCCATCTGGTGCAATGATGGAAAGATGCCTATGTACATATTTAAGATTCATAGTTCAAAATAATCAAGAAAGAGGTGAGTGATTGAGTAATGCATTACTAGAGTCCCTTTCCTCAATTTAGTCTACTTGAAACAGCATTTAAGAAAGCAACTGTCCAGTAGTTCACATAGCATATATCTATGTATGTATATTTTGAAACCTGAGAAAGGTCTACATTAAAAAAAAAGAAAAAAAACACTAGAACATGAATTTGCTGAAGATCAATACTGTAAGATTCTTCAAAAAGCTTTATCAGATATCCCATAAAGGCTGCCTCCACCACAGTTTTTCAATTGGCAAAATGAAAAATAGGTACAGAAGAGAAAATCCCAAATCAACAAAGTGCTTGCGCACATCACTAAGCAAAAGTTATAATTTATCTTTTGATAGAAGAATAGACAGAAAATCCAATTTACAAAGTATATATATCCCCAAACCTTAGATTTTTTCCTTGTTTCCTTCTTCTTCTTATCCTAACTAGTGTTTATTTGTCCACATCATCAGCACCTGAACAGATTACTATGGGTAGTATAAACAATGCAAGTGTCATTCATGAAATTTGTATGCTACCTATCTATTTGAAAAGCTATTATTGTTGGCCCCAATTCTGGAAAGACTGAAGGACATGTTTTATTCTCAGTGTTCAATGGGATTTAAGAATATGTTATTGATATTCACTCTCTTATGTAGAAGCCTAAAGGCAAAAAGGCACTTGATTTGGAAGAAAATATTAGTACTAATGTAATAATGGGAAAGGATTACAGGAATGTCTACAAAATTTAACACAGGTGCCTTTATAGCCATGAGCTGTACTAGACTCTGTAACAGATACCAGACCTTTAATCTGTACTAAAGAGCACTTCTTGTTCACCAATTTATCTTTGTCATTTACACAAATATTTTCTTTTAAATGAAAACCATAATCCAAATCTAAAACAAAAAAGAGCTGTAAAAGAATTACTATTTTTTGAGCAACTAGGGATGAAAATAGTTTTTTTTTTTAGTATAAAACTATTTATTTTAACTTTTTTTAAGGATAGCTCTTCTTCTGATCATAGTTTTGATGGAAAAAGACTTTAAAGAAAGAGTTCTTCCAAGCAAGAGTTCTAATTGCTCACTTTACATGAATTTTTGGATATCATCTCCTAAGAGATTTCTGGAGAATTTATTCTATTTATGCCTCCTTTTTTTTTTTTTTTTCTTTTCTTTTTTTTTTTTTTTTTTTTTTTTTTGAGTTCAGACTACTGTAAATGAAACCGCATGATGGAAAGATTTTTTTTTCCCTTGTGTTTTTTTTGAAATCTAGTCCCCAAGGAAAAAATATTTAAAAGAGTGACAATTTTTTATGCTACATGGAATAGAGTTGCAAATGAAATATTTCAGTGGTGGAAAAGGGTTATTTTTAATTGAAAGAAAAATGAGATTTTTTGGTATGTATGTATGTATGCGGTACAGAAAGAAAACCACCACTGAGTAGAACACAGAACTGGGTCAGAAAAGACAAACAAAGGAGGTGCACTAAAGGTAACTGACCAAATGGTTACAAAGCCATGCAGCGTTGCTACTGGGCCAGATAAATAAACCCAAGTGTTTGGCACACATTACCACAACAAGTGCCAGCCTGGACAGTTGAAGCTAATAAAATGATGAAAGAAAGGCTGATTATCTCCTCCTGGACACTTTCACATCTTGTTTTGTCATACCAGTACAGGGCTGTTCTAATGACTATTGGTTCAGTTACTATAAAAGCCAAACCAACAAGCAAAAAAAACAATGTTCTTTCTACATGGCTGGAAGAAAACAGTCTTCAGGCATTGCAAGGAAAGCATCATAGGAAAAGTCTCTTTCTTAGATGCCTTCTACTTTTACTTACAACTAAATCACTAGTACATTTTCAAGGAAAAAAAAGAAAAAAAGAAAAAAAAGTAAAACTAAATGATGGTATATGTGAGTGTGTACACACAAATCTCTGATCTCTGCTTTTCTTTTTTTTTTTTTTTTAAATGACAATGTTTATTGCTGTTAGCGGAAATACTACTACTACTACTAATTTTGTTTACTTTGATTAGGGTGATATGCAATTGTACTAACTTAATGTTGATTCCTACATAGCGTTTTCATATTTTGTTGTCAATGGAAACATCAACTCTAAACTATTATAGTCCCTCTTATACTATATGCTGCAACAAAGTCACTAAGTACAAACATTAGCTATCCTCTCTGGAAACATTAGATTCAAACCCATGTAAGTGAAACAAAGAAATAAATTCAGTCTAGTCTGTGGTCTATGATTACCTGGAAGATAACATAACACACATTTTGGCTTGAAATAATAAATAGATCAGAAATGAAGCATTAGAATAGTTGGTTGATAAGGAGGTTCATTGGCATTGCTCTATAAAGGAACTTGCAGGGTATTTTTAATGAATGCACACCATTAGAGCAAGCAAATGAAATCAGAAATTACACGTCTCTATAGTAAACAGAGTTTGGAGTTAAACAGCCCTCAAGTGACTAATTCATAAATATATATATGTGTGTAAGAATTTAAGCCCATGCAAGCTGCTAAGAAAATGAGAGAAACAAAGCATTTGGTGATGGGGACAGGAAATGCTCTTTTTCACCCTGCCAATGGATGCTCACTAAATGCTCAACACAAAAAAGGCAGCAGCTGTCTCCGCTTGTGCCTAACACCCTGGCAGATCCTCTGTTGGTTTGGACTGATGCTAAATTAGCAATTTTGCAATCTGCATGTCTTATCCTTCTATTCCTAACCACCAGGCTCTTTGTGGTATCAAACAAGAACCTCATGTGGTACCAGCTTAGGTCTTGGACAGAGACAACTAAGCTCCTACAGCAATAAGGTCTTGCTAAAAGCAGAAAATTAGCAATAGAGTTGGGAATGGTCAAAGTGGAAAAAAAAAAAAAAAAAAAAAAAAAAAACAGCAAGCAGCAGCAACAAAAGAACAGCTACTAAGTCACAAGCATTGCCTAAAGATTGAAAGAGGAAAGCAGCTACCATGTTGTAACACAGCCCACCTCCATCTCCTTATTTACAAGCTACCCTCATCTCAGAAATTGGAATTTGCTTTATGTAAAGAAAGATGGGTCGACTCCTTTGACGAAAAGTCAATATGCACAAACTGCATTCTTCAAGAAACCTGGCTGTAATGTCATATGGTGATATTATTACAGGTTCCCAACAGAGAAGACATTTCTTATGCCCTAAGAAAGCACACAAGCTTCAAGTAAGATGAAAAGTAAATTTCTCTATTAGTAGTACTAGCAGTAGTAATTGGTTAAAACATTTTTATCACTAGCTCATTAATTTATTTGTCTAGATTAAGGCACATCCACAGTGACAATTAAACTCGTTTATGCTAGTTATCACTTGTTTTTTATATATACACCTATATTGGTCAACATAAAATAGCATTCAACTAAGCAAGTTATTACGTGACACTGTAGAGGCTGCAGAAGGGAAAGGAAGGTTTCCCATTATGAGATCCCTTCCCAGCACTTTTGGTTTGATGATAAATTCACATAAGTGCTAGTGTTTAAAAATAAATAAATAAATTACACACACCAGCCCTCCCAAGAATCCTCCACTTCCAAAATCAAGCCAGAAGTGATTCTTTAAATGCTAAAACAAGTTCACCTAAGGATCACAAGATGTCAGAGCAAGGCCATAATAGAAATACAACTATAAATTTAGTCTAAATTAGCTGAAAACCAGAAGTTCATTCTCCTCATGAGCAGAGGGGGACCTGTCAGCTATGATAGGGCACCTACCAGACCACTGCACAAGCAAGAGGATAAGGCCTTCATTCTCCTTTATAAGCTTCACCTGCAGCTCTGGGGGAGCAGGTTAATAAGTGCTCGGTCTTGATGTTCTTGATGTTCCACCTACATGCTGAAAGACACAAAGACTTTTCACAGTGAACGTAGGGTAACTATGCTGGCAGCTGATGGAAGAGTGGCCTTTTCTCATCTATGAGCCCACATTTGTTTCCCGAAACCAAATATGCACGGGAGCAACAGACCTGAAGCCCTCACAGTACTCACTTCTGGGCACACATAACTGCCACCAATTTCCTAGGGCATTGGCAGACCACAGTTGTTTCCCCCAACAGATAAAAAAGCTTTTCTGATCCTGAGCAACTAAAATCAATTCTGAGTTACTAGTTCATATTCTGAACCTTTATAGAATTTGTATTCCAAGTTAGCCTTAGGAGGAGATTTAAACCTCAGCAGCAAACTAATGTTTTAGAAATTGTTCACGGTTAGTTAATGGCACACTTTGTAAACAATGACAGTTTATTATATTTTCATTTGAAAAGCAATTTTTAAGTACATTTATGAGACCGTATTGACAGAATTTAAAGCTAATGTCTTTGCGAAATTACCTGTTTTCTTAAACGTTTAGAAAGTGACACTTTAAGAAATCTGTGGTGTCCTATGTCACTTCGCCTATGTCACCACTGAAATCAGAAAAAAATGCAATATTATAATTTGTATCATTTTAGTATTTCTCAATATTGTATCTGTATATTCTGAAATACAAGTGGCAGAAAAAGTAAACTTTAAGTAGAAGTTAGATTTATATTATCTTTTTGTAAAACAAAGCAACCAGTCTTTTTCTGATTTTCTAATCAGTACTGTATTTCCCTTGCTAGGTACATGACAATGAAACTAGGACTAGGACTAGATGATCTTAGAGGTCTTTTCCAACCTAAATGATTCTATGATATAGAACTGGGAACTATTCCCACTTTATTCTAACAACACATCAGGAGAAAAGCTAGGATGGCGTACTCTAACAATTTTCTCTTTCTTTCCTTCTGGAAGGAATGAGGGATTCAGGGGGATGGGAGTAAAGAGGCAGAACAAAAAGGGGGGGGGGGGGGGGGTGTTTACAGATAACTTGTTAGCTGTGGCATAGGATGTACTGCAAAACAAACCAAGTCCAGTGCTGAGACACACCACCACAGTCTGCCACAGCCCAGCACTGATGCCATTGTCTTGTCTCCTGTTTTGGAGCTAATTCGTCGGTACTGCAGCATTTAGATTTATCATTCATGGAAAAATATTCTTTTCTGGAACACGGCAGTATGCATTAGAACTAAGAAGTGCAGTTCTTTGAACTTCTGTTCTTCTAGCTCTTCATCCTTGAAGAAATTCAAGTGGGCAATAAACTTTCCTTCCTCCCTGCACACCGTACCTCATGATAGTAATCTGTCCAAGAAATTAGAGAGAATAGGAGTTGGACTCGATGATCGCTGTGGGTCCCTTCCAACTTCTATGATTCTGTGATTCTATGAAATTGCCTGCTGCTGCTGCAATCACAATAACTGGATCATTTGCAGCAAAGCAGTCATATTCAAACATAAAATGCAGTAGAATGCAACCACTTGAGACAGTAGTATATTAAAGTTACTAATAAAGGGCCCAACTCTTTTAGCATTCAAAGTATAGTGACACTTTCCACTCAGTGGAATTCAGATTGGGCCTAAATTATGCCTTTGAAACATGAGGTCAGACTTCCACCCCATGCTCTGAGAACTGAACAAGGAAAAGCCTAGTCATTTTGTCTTGGGTCTCTTTTCTGTTGGGCATTTACTGATTTTACAGCCTATTTATCTCAGAAGAACTCATCTGTACAGTTATGAGAAACCACTTTTCTTAAGAAAAGTAAAGAACACATAATCAGAAAAAATAACAAGCAACTATAGAACGCAATATAGTTTGAAACCTTTTTCCTGGCCAAGACAAGTAAATCAAGAAAAGTAAATCAAAACCTGTACCGAAGTTCAGAAATTTATGGCTCTTTCTTTCCCCTTTTCTTTGAAACAAACAAAGGAATGATATCAGAAAATGATATCAGGGAAAAATACACAATTCAACAAAGTTTTTGCTGGAGTGCTGCAATGTCATCTTATTTTTCTTTAGAAATATTTCTTTCAAGATCTAAGTCATTCTTTAGTGCAGAAATCAGGAATCACTATGCTTTGGTTATTCTGCCTTCCAAAAAGTTACTGACATTTGGAAAAAAGATAATAAGTCAAAAACTAGGCATTCTTGATTCAGACCTTGAACTCCTGTGCAAAGGGTAGATGCCATCCATCTTATGTTCAGAACAGCAATGAAAGGAAGGTAACTTTTGCCTTGAGTTAGAGAAGCTACCTGTGGCTGGTGACCTACTAAGCTGAGCATGAGCCAAAAGTACAATGATGTTGATGCATAATGGGCAACACATACTTCCTAAAGGCACAACATGGCTTTCTTTCTTCAGATAACAAAGGAGCTATTTGTTAAATGCTTGCTTTGCTTCCCTATGTTTTGACTTCAAACAATCATGCTGGGCTGTGTCAATCAGCTTCAAACCAGTGGGTCAGCCTGCAGAGTTATTTCTGCAGGTTCAGGTTCTGCTGACACACCATTTACTTTTCCCATTTGTTTCTTCTATATGCATAGCATATTTGGAATAAGGGGAGGAGAGAAGGGACATGAAATTATCTCCTCCTTTCTTGGTTAGATAGAAAGAGAGAAAATGTTACAAACTTAGCAAGGTATATGAACATCCTTCTAAATTAGAGAAAAACAACATGTTTACATGCAGGGAAAGAGAAGATATTAAGATGAAGATGAAAGGTAACAGAATAAAGCATTTTACTGGGGTGCTGAGAGGCAAGGGGGACTATCACAAGAATAACCCATATATTTAGAGAGAGAGAAGAAAGACAGATGACTACCTGTCCTTGCTGCGTGCCCAGGGAAGGAATGTTAAATTCATGTGAAAGTAATTTGTCTTACAGAGTATACTACAGTCCATGAAAGCACTGAGCAACAATGTTCAAATAAAACTGTATCTAAAATAGATCCAAAATTTTATTTATTTATTTATTTTGTAGTGGTGGGGTGTCTTTTTTTTTTATCTAGAACTTCCTTCTGTGATCCTTATCTTAGTCCTGCTCCCACTCCTGGTTGGTCATCCACACAAGCACAAGCAGATACTGCACCAACATCCCAGTCTTGCTACATATTAACTTACCTAACAAAACACTCTCATCCATCTGCCCATTTTCTCTCTCTTCTGAAGTTTAATCCTTAATGTTCAATTCATATTGACATGCTAACAGATCAACAGGATGCTAACCAGAAGATAGAATAAGCAAATTCATTGATCTCGGTTCTCCTAGTTGGACTGGGTTGACCCATCCAACTCAGAGCAGCAATTTCAAAGAAAGTCCTACCCTGCCTGAGGGAGGCATACATCCAATGCATACGTAATATTTTGGAAACATAGCAGCTAAAGAAATCTAATACGACTTGACCAAGAATGTGTGAAATGCAATTTTTCAAATGTTTACAACTTTGCCAAATGTGGGTGGATTTTTACAGGTGCAGTAAAAAAGCATATCCATGCTATAAACTTCAAATCCCTCCACTACACAGAAAACCTAGATGTTCAGAGAGAAAATGTACTGTCTTTTAATGTCAGCAAATCAAGCTAACGTTGCAAAGATGTTCACTGAAAGTTTGCCAGTTCCATCGAAAGAGTAAACTGACATAACTTCAAGTACTAATACAAAATAAAAATGATTAAGAAACTTCCACAATCCTCAGCCATCAACCTGAAAACAAGAACAAAAACCTTAGCGTAACCTTAGTATTAAGCATGACCTTGAAGTGCTTCCTTGAAATTCATGTTTATGTTAAAAAAAGGAGGGAAAAATAAAGTATGGGATCAGGGTATCTTTCAACATTGCCACATAGCACCTTTCTAGACTTCAGCAGTATTAATCAACGGAATGGTATAGTTCTGTAAATTCTCCAGGGGAGTATTATTTGCTTGGAAAAAATAAAAAAAAATAAAAAAGTTTTTAGAATTAAAACAAAACAAAAAAATACAATACATTTTTAATTGAGAGTCAAGTTAAATTAATATGGGTTTGTTTCAGTGTGATACACGTGTTTTTTTTAAAAAAATTTTTCTTAATTTTGTATCATTTCTTATAAATATATCACAGTATTTTGAAGGTGCTATTTGAAAAGTTGCATTGTTTATACAGAAAAAAAATACATTTTAGATATTGTGCTACTAAAGCTCCAGAATTTTTAATCAAGCTTGTTAATCATTTTATATACTTGGCCAATGCTGGTTCTCCATCAGCAAAATATTTTCCCTAAACATGGCATAACATTAACCCTGTCAAAAGTAACCAATTATTACTGTGCAAGTGCTATGAAAAACTAGAAGAGTAGGATGCTTACCAGGGAATGTTTTCAAGATTACAATACGTTTCATGTGTAATCATGATAATTAGCTTCATACCACAGTGTGGTATGAACACAAACACAAACCTCATCATCTCCACCACACCATCTGGTACATTGAAAATTGCATGCCAGGCTTTAAGAATGGTTTGGGATTTTATCTTCTATTTTCCACCTTTTGGTGCACTTCATTGTCACACTACTAAGTTCTTCCCACCATCATGGGGACTAGTGTCTTACCACTTTTACATTTCACCTGGAGCTTTTGTAGTAAATGTTGTTCCATAAAGCTGAGGCTTTAATTAAGCAACAAATACCCATGACATCTGAAACAAAATAAATAAATAAATAAATTTTTGGCTTCATACTATTTTATGAGGATTCTCTGGTAGGCCAAAAGGTATACATCAGGAAGACACTCCATAGTGAATGCTAAAATTTGGAGACTGGAAGAAAACTGTAGAGCAAATGAAGTTCTAGAGGGAAAGTGATTGCATCAAAACAAGGTGTTCAGGATACACTACAATAGTTTAATGTTTTAAAGTGTCTTTCTAGACATTGAAGAAATGCGCTTAAAGTTATCTGTGCTGTGGATTATACGAGGAACGTTAGTTCAGAGGAACACAAAGGAAATTTAAGACAGTACAGACACAGTATGGCATAGATACTGTGGCATCAAATAACTTTGCAAAAATATACAGTGCCTAAGACAAGCTAAACAGGAAGAAATAAGAGTCACAAACACTCAATGAGACAGCTGATGTAGTCACACTGAGTTATAACTTCAGACTTTCAGACTGCAAAGAAACCACAGGTGCTACAGTGCAAGCACAAATGGATTTTCCACAAATCCTCCAAGCTCCCCCTTGGACAACATTAGTGACCCCAAAGGCCTTCTTTGTCTGGATAACCCCATGTACAACTGTCATGCTAATGTTTCTGTAAATTGTCCTTGTATTCATGAATCCTACTGGAGGTCATCATTTACAAAAACAAAAAAAAATGGGCTCTAAAAGAGAGGTGGGACACTTTAAAGAATCAAGACATCAACAAGTAACAAATCAGAAAAGTCTTAATATTAATAAAATAAATGTCTGCCATATGGGACTCCTCTCTGTATGAAACCCCTCTCTCCAGGGTAAGAGGTGTGGTGTAGCACAATTCCTGGATCAAAAAAAAACAAACTCAAACACAACACAAAAAGTTGCAACACTGCAGACACAGTATGCTAAAGGTCAAATAGGTACATTATTAAATAAGATTGACTGATTATCTGGTTTTTATGTTTCCTCATTAACTAATCCAGGTGATTGCATTTTCCTATTATTTTCAATCTATTTTTTACTTATGAGAGTTCTTGCAGAGATGCAAAGCAAGCCTGTAACTTCATGAGTAACAGGCATCCTTCCTGAACATAACACTTTCACTGAAGCTGCTCCTTCCTATAAGGAGGGAAAAACGAGATCCAAATCATACTATTTCTCATATATGCAGTTCCTATGACTATTAGACCAGCCCAAAAGCCATTTACTACCTTTTTTTATTCCTAACTATTGATAGTATAGATGCTATCTCAGTCATTACTTTTATTTCCAAAGGCTCCTCTGGGTCAAATTCTTTTTTTCTTAGGAAAAGTAGAGTTTATTTCAAATTTATGAAATATATTTATCTGATCTTCTGTACTGCCCAGGTAAAAGCAATAGAAATTCAAAATATTTCTAGGAAAAGGATACGATAGATTTATGGAGATAATCAGGATGTGTGCAGGTCTCAGCAGATTAATATTAAGTTAAATATATACCATTTAAGGAAAGAGATCAGTGAGAGTAATTGTTAGTAAACCACTGGAAAGGTTCACTTGAGTTTTGATGATACAATATTTGCATTCCAATTACCTTGTATCAATACATATTAAACTTCTCCAACTCTCACAGAATAACTCTTCATGGATTGTTTGCATGTTAATATGTTTCTGATTAGCATTTATGAGAAATTAGGCTATATTCTATAAAGGCATAAGATCGGACTAGAAAAAATATGAAGCAGCAGCTGTCTGGCAGAACAACCAGTTAATTTCATTTACATTGAACTCTGCATATTATTTTTTGGTCATGAACTAAAAGATTACCGTGACAAGCAGGTATATTTCCTGGTGTTAACTGCGGTTATTTTAGCCTACAGATATATCCTGCTAGATAAAAAAATAGGCGAACCTTAACCTTCATCTGTCTACAGGGAGAGCTTTCCTCCTTTTAACAGTTTTCTTTGGCATGCTAGATTTCTCGAGAGCACTCCTACACAAGTTAAGTTTTGAAGTAAATCATTTGCATGACCTTAAATAAATATGTATATACATGTATGTATGTATGTATATATTAAATGCCAGTTAGTATTAAAGTTAAAATGAGTGTATCTTATTCGGAATGAAGTGCCATGTGGTCAGCTCATAGACACGCATAAACAAGTGGCTAGGTCACTGCAAAGACAGGATGTATTTTCCTAGTCACTTACTGCTTCCCAAAGGAAGACAGGTTATACCTTCAAAATTAAACCTAGTGTTTGAAAGGGCAGCTTTTAGGACAACTGGTGCTCAAGCAAAGTTTTGCAACAAGGAGGTGAAGCATGTGATATTCTTCAGAGGCTGGGCAAGCTCAAAACAGGTGGAAGGCACATCAAGTTTGCAGAATTTGTTTTATTGATTTGTTGTTCCCAGGGGCAACGGTAAAAGTAATGATAAAATAACATGCAACATTCTGTTGCAATAGTGGAAACAGAGGCAGAGCACAGAAATATGAGATGAAAGGTTCCCTCCAACCTCAACCATTCAGTGATTTTGTGAGGCAAGCATTTGACAGAGAGGTTCTTCCTCAGTTACTCCACGGTCTCCAGGTGCTTGTAAGGCACCGTAATACCTCCACTGAGAACAGTTTTCTCCTGGAGCCTTCCTTGACTGCCTACCTACCCCGCCTGTGTCACCAGAGATGACTACTGGGGCCCCCAAAGCAGCTGCTCCAGACAAATTCCCTCTTCTATAGAAGCATCTCATTCTTTGCTTGCCTCTTATCAGTTTGCAACTTTGTCCTCTGTAGTGACATTCTGGGTTGTCATAGGAGGAGGCTACAGCAGCAGCTATATTTTCTCCTAAAAATAAAAAATGGACACATTGCTGCAAGCAACTTCTCTTTTAAAATACAATTAGTCTGTCCAAATGCTATAAAGCACATCCCGCTCCTTTCTGCAACTCAGCTTCTCTGAACACTTGTTAATCACCCCACAAGATACCTCACCATGTAAAAACTTCTTTTGTTATTGGCAACACGTGTGGTAAAGGACTCTTATCTTAAAATTTGGTGTCTTAAAAGTTTCAGTGCATTATAATGACAGTCTCAATTGGGCAAAGCAGAAAGTTTCATCTGATAAATTGAATGCCAGTGAAGCCTACAAGAACAGCAACTGTTAATCTGTAAGGAGATGAAGACAATAAGATCATAAATCCAGGGAAATTTTATTGATCAAACCCTTCCAAGAAACCTACTCATCACTATTAGCTATATTGTACTGGGCCATCTATCAGAAAGAAACTGTTCAGCCAATTTCTTATCACTAGCTGTCTCTTAGTTATTATCTACTTAAGCTGCTTAAGGTAAGATATATAATGACTAGTCAGATCAGGTAATAGTAAAAAGCTAGATTAAGAAAAAACAACAACAACAACAAGCATACTCAGAGTTATGGGATCTAACAGTACCATTAGATAGCGGTTGGTAATTCTGGCCAAGTGGCCCTTGGAAAAGCAAAAGTTAAAGTGTTTTTAAACTAGCACAACATAAGGCTCACACATGACCTTGAGAAGGGTAAAAATATCATTAATAATATTGCTAAGTAAAAAAGAAATGGCCATTTGCTTAATGCAAGACATTTAAGCATTTGGCTGCGTTCTTACATTTAGCATCAAAAGATAAGACTCATCTTTTTCAACTCTAGAAAGCTAAAATTCAGGTATCTAAACCAAGGTTGGTCACTCTGAGTTCACCTAATCATCAACAGAGAGAATCTATGAGATCTATATTAACTACTTGTATTAGCATGTTCAGGGGCTGAAGTGGATGAAAGAAAGACAAAACAGGTTGAACCGGGAGCAATTTAATTAATACAAACATGAAGAGGACAGAGGCGCAACTTTAATATTGTTCAGCAAATTTCAGGCATCCTTTTCTATACTCAGGTTTTATACATCAGCATCTGCTCTACAAGACATGCAAGCCTTCTTTCAATGAAGTCCAGGGGCCATGATTTTACTTTTAAATTATAGATAGTTGGCCCAATTTTAGCCAGCAGTTTCTCAGTGTTACCCATGCAAGTAACACAACTAACTTCAAATGTAATGATTTCCTCATTTGGAGGGACACAAATCCTTTCTTTTACACGCATTTCTTAAGTGCTGCAGTACAGAGAAATCTGGACCAGGAGCTCCCTCAGTTGCTAGTGCTCCTCCAGAGTGGGTGTACTTTGGGAACTGCTGGGCCAGGTAGAAAAGCAGCAGATCTGTGGCCATCTGTGTAGCACCCAGGTGAAAATGAGAAGGTCAAGTTTGCAGTCTCCTTTTGAACTTAAATTTGAAAGTAGTTACTGGAATTATAACTAGACTCTTAAAACTTCCCAGTCATAGGTGAACAACATAACCAACATCTTTTTTGCTCTCTTTCCAATCTACTTTGATTTGTTGCACAAGTCTATGGCAAATGAAGCCCATCAAACAAAATATATAGAAGTGTCTTTTCACCTTTCCCCCTTCTTAACCCACTCTTTACTTCACAGTCAAGCAGGTATTTGAATCTCTTCTGCCAGCAATATGAGTACTGAAGAGGTACTCCCTGAATCACTACGTGGAAAGGATAACAGGATCACCAACTCCTTCAGCCCTGTTTTAAAACAAAGTAGTAGTTTCCACATCCCGTTCACTGGAAACCAATTAAGTGAGGATCTCCAAAAACCTATATTGAACAAAGGGCCTCAGACGAGGACAAGACTGTGTTTATCCAGAACTGATGGAATTTGGACAATGAGTTGCTCAGGACTCCCATGACCAGTCCTAATGGAAAGTGGAGATACTTGTATGTAAATAGCATGGAAACAACATGGAAAAAGCAATGGAAAAAAAAGTATTCCCCCTTTTTTTTTTTTTTTTTTTTTTAAACTTAGTTTACATATTTTAATGGTGTTACATCTGCAGAGAGCTTTCACAAGAAGAAAGCCTGCCAGGGATGTTGTGCAGTTTTCCAGCTATACTCAAAGCAAATTGGCACTCAGCAGAGGACTTCCCACCCTTCACTCTACTGCCTCGTTCTGTACCCAGTTCTCTGTGTCAGGGTACCAGCAGCTTACACCCATATCAAGAACTCAACATATGAATATCATGCCATTTTGAAGAAGAAATAATCTCAGCTAACCTACATTTTCATGCATTCAACATTTAATACTTGAAAAACACCTAGCTTCCAGTACCTTTTCAAAAGTCAACAAATACAAAAATCAGAATTTGTCCGCCACAATTTTCTTTGGAATTAACAACAGTCATGGGTGCACAGTCTGTCACAGCCTTTGAGACAGTCTGTGTCATGACTAATGCCAGAGGACAGGAAGCAGGTCCATGCTACAGCCATGAAAATAAATTTCAAAAGAACAAAGCAAACCAACCACTCATCTAAAAAGAGGTAGATAATTTCAGTTGATGTGTTTCCATCTTTTTCTATTAAATTTCTACCGGGCAATCATTAATAATAATTATAAAGGTTTTCAAAGCCTCAGCAACAGTCCTAGCTTTACTACAATTTTAGTTTAGGACTTGATCAAGAGCCAGCTTTGAGGAGAATCCTGCCCAAGTGCACTAGCAGTGCTTGCCTGGATGAAACCGATGTTTTTTCCTCATTTTTTTTTTTCCCAAGGAATCACATTTTTGATCATGAAAATCCTCTTCATATCATGATACTTGTAAAATAAAAACACATACATCCTAATCCTCCATGAAATGTGGAGCGACTGCAAATCCTCTCAGACTTTCCATACATTCAGACTAGCGTGAATATCTGACTCGCAAACTCCAGATCTGTACATTACCATTGGGTTACAAAAAAATCAAGTGAAAGCAACAGCAGAAATCAAGGGGAATACTAAACCAAAATAAAAAATAATAATAAAAAAATAAAATAATAATAATAATAAAAAAAACAGTGGCTCAAAAAGTCTGTTCAGCCAGCATGAGCAGAGAAAACCCTGGACAGCTGACAGGTTGTAGAGCAGATTGTCAGCTCTGTGTTTTGACTCGACAGAGGCTAAGAATGACAACTGTGACACAACAGTCTCTCCGCAAATATTACAAGCAAGGATAAGTGACTTTAAAGTAAAACTTAGCAGGTCCCAAGGTACAGTTGAGTAAGGCAGTAAGGCAAGGGATATACTCTATACTCTCAATCCTCCAGCAATCATTTTATTTTACTTATCAAAGACATAAAGAATGCTTCCTCCTGACACACAGAAAGGTGGGCTTCTCAGAGAACATGGTTGTTTTCTCCTCTGCGAGACTGACATATAAATTATTTGAAACTGTCAGTCATAAAGAACTTCACTTCACCCTCCCTTTTCCATTTCATGAGCTTTCTCTTTCCATTTAATTATCAAAAGCATGCAACACTTAAAAAGAGAAAAATCCCCTAACATTTTAGCTGATCTTGACAATGAAATATAGCAGCTGGAATCAAGCTGTTGTAGCATGCACGCAACATCTTAATAATATGCTCTTACCATGTTAGAACCTCATTTAAATACCATGTTAACAAATAAAAACTCAAAAATTAATTGTGTCCACTGAATAAAGCCACATATGTAAAGCAGCTGTGATGGAAAGAAATGTGTGCTTTTGTGCGCAGGCACTGACATTACTGCAGTTTGAATCACATGAATGCAATGGTTCAAAGCACAGAGGGTTCATTTATTAAAATACACCCAACGCAAGTAGAAGGAATGGGGAGAAGAGTGGGACGCCCCACATTTGCAAATGAAGCATTCTGACAGCACAAACTACAATGCCTACAAGATCCACAGACTGTCTTACTGACTGTAAAGCCACGGCCAGTGCATGTCGGTCCGCTCCCAAATTGTCCAAGTGCTGGTCTTCGCCCTGCTCAACCAGGTACTTCTATCGCAACCGAACTACCCAGCTGCACAGCACCAACTAGGTATATTTTTCACTTTGAAGAGGTGCCTCCCCACCCCATTTCAGTCTAAAATAGTCGCATATTTAGATAAAAATTAAATTTTTAATCATCTATTCTGTTTATAACAAAAGCATTAATTGTAAGCTGGTGTAAGTCTCCTCATTGTAGCATTTGAGTGTGTTTACAGTCAACTGAGGATTGTTTTCGGAATGAAATGAAAGACATATTTGTTAGTATCTTAGAGTATTTTGACTTCCTGCATGGAGAATAAAGCTAAATTTAAAGAGAAGGGGAAAAAAAATGCAGTGGATATAAAGGCACAAAAATATAAACAAACCAACATTAACAACAATTCAAATGAGGCCTGAAATTCATCTGGAAAGTGCGTGGAAATAATACAGTTGATTACACTAGTCTATGCACAGAAATGTATGCATTTCTTATCACCTTAACAAAAAAATAAAAATAAAAAGATTTGTGAAATATTTATATCCAAGTTAAAGTTGTGTGACCGTCAGTCTTCTCACAGAATAATCAAATGCCATTTTACTATTCTTTTTTTCCCCTCCAGGTAAAACAATTGACTGAAATTCAGGTGACATATTCTCAGGGCCCCTCTAATAAAAGCAGATCTTGCTATAAAATACACAAAGGCAACAAGGAAAACAAATCAAGATATGATACCACTACGTATGGAGATATAATAAAGGCAAGCATGGATAACACTCTGTACCAGTTGCCAAAGATGATAAAGCAGAAATTAGGCAGAGGAAGGAATACTCGCCAGACCCAAGCTTTAAGACCTTTAAAAGGAACAGTAAAGCCTCAGGAGGAAAATCATGATTATGCATGCATATTTTAGAAACTTCACATCAGAGAACGGCAAGGAAAATAAAAACTAGCAAAACAAACTAAGCTCAGCAAACAAGAAGCATAGCTAGCAACAATCTCATTGCCTCTAAATGGACGCAGCATAATAACGCTGAGTGGTATCATAACTTATACTATGAAACTGCTGACAAAGGAACACAGCCCGAAGATCTTACTGTGGAAAACAACTATTTGAGCACTGTCACAATGTTGTGACCCTCATGATATCACAAGCAAGACTATGACTAGCTTAAAGAAGAAAAAAAAAAATACTGTTTTTTTCACTCCCTGAACACGGGCAAGCTAAGTGTTTTCCACAATGGTGAGGACTGCATGAGAATTGGAAGAAGATGTAAAAGAAATATTAAGGAGTGATGCTCACATAGGATACAGCACTGAATTAACACTGACAGCTGCAATGACAGCATTCAGGAAGGCAATGCTTGGCCAAGCTACAAAGATAATATTACTTTAGATACAAAGAAAGGTTCTGGGTGATGCAGGAGAACAAACTGACTTCACAACAGGTTCTTAAGAAATCCACTGCAGGGAAAAAAATAAATAAATAAAATCAAAAAGCCCTCCAAAACAACATTATTTTTAGGCAACAATGAATAAAAAGTATTATATAACATATCTATTTATATTATTAAAGCA
This sequence comes from Stictonetta naevosa, assembly GCA_011074415.1. Taxonomy (NCBI): domain Eukaryota; kingdom Metazoa; phylum Chordata; class Aves; order Anseriformes; family Anatidae; genus Stictonetta; species Stictonetta naevosa. The sequence continues at coordinate 11,463,701 of CM021697.1, read as the reverse complement.
TATGTTTAGAAAACAACTGAACTATTTTACGTGGCACAGCACAACTCCATGTGTGAAAATAAGTCCAGCCAAGATAATTGACAATTTAAAACTAGGGACAGCACATGGCAAGTATAAATGTGGATGTCTAGATTATTTTGAGTAAAGACACACTATTGATATTTATTTGATAATGCAATCTGTGCATGCTTTCTATGTTATCTATTAGGGTATATTACTGATTAATTTTAGAGATTTCCTTTGAATGTGCATTACTGGTCTGATGAGTCTATGTGGTTTTTTCAGAGGGTTAATTTGTCACTTACATAGATCATAAAGGGATTTTAAATGGAAATTTTATTGACCTAATTACTAATAAAAGTCTCTTAGTGCTGCAAATGTACATGGTACCTTATAAACAGCATAAGATATGTTCCAGGCTAATGGTACTGGAAAAGATAAATACATTTAGAAGACCTTTTTTAAAAGTTGAATGATTTGTTAGATATGTAGTAACATTTGCGTGAAAGATTCAGTAAATCTTTCCTAGTTATTAGATCATTGCTTCAGTACAAAAAGCTACAGAGATCACAATGTCTCTTGCAGCCACTTTCTGTTGCATACATGTATTATGTTAAATATATTTTCTTAATATTTTTTATAATTTTTTTGTTGTGGGAAAAATAGTTTAATTCATTCATTTGAACTGATTCAAGAGCTAAATAACCTAATTGCTTCTATAGCATGAATTGCATCCCTATTTAATGTATTGTTTATATTTCCCTTTTCTAGTTCTTTATTTAAAAGGATCACAAACAAGTTTGTTATTCCTAAGGGACTGGAATAAATTCAGTTTGATATATTTCACAGAAGCCTTTTATTATCTTTAAAGTTTTATTTGCTGTATGGTTATGAGCACTGCACAACTGCTGTTTAATTTGTCATCTTTGGTACAACTTAAAACAGAATAGTAAGATGTTATATTGCTTCTAAGGAACACAATTACTTACCTTTTCATAATAATATATGTTACGTTCAGGGAATAAAGAAAAGCAAACCAACCAACAAGATGAATGATGATAAGAAAAATTTAATTAAAATATGTAATCCTTTAACAGCATGTTCCATATAAAAGTGAAAATAAGTTATAAATAGAAAGTCAGTTTGACCTGGTTGCCAAAGTTCTCAGAAAAACAGGAACATTCTAGTTATCCCTAAAAATTGCAATAAAATGAAGTTCATGAGATTATTCCAGTTCACAGAATGAACAATACTTGGGTCTCCTGGGGAAAAATGTTTCTAGAGTAGAGCAGCTTCATTTTAAATCAATACTTCAGAGTCAACAACTAGACTGGTGTTATACATGCAAACACTGGTACATAAGGAAATTTTTCACTTCCTTGAAAATTTTAAATTGGTGCTTTCTGGCTTATAAACTATTCAAAACAGAAATATCCCAGCTGAATGCTCCATGATCAAACATTCAATTTCTGTGTCAGCTGTATATGCTACTTCACGTTATATACAACAGAAACTCCTCAGAGTGACTTAAACCCACGGTTTTGGCTTAGAAGGAAGATTTATAGTCACAAGTTTACTTGATTCAAAGACTGCAGACACAGCATGGGAAGGAGATGGGTTCAAGTGAAGTACTGTCCTCCTTGTAACTGGGACATTGATTCCCAGATGCTGGTAGCAGTGCCAAAAAAATGTATGGAGGAGTCTAAGTGCTGAGTCTTAGTCCAATTCTGGTGGATAAATACTGGGTAAATTGAATATATCCTACCTTCCAAATGCAATGATGTAAATATATAACTATTTGCAGATAATAGCATAAATGTGTACCTTCAGTTATGCATATGTATGTAAAACAAAGTCTCAACACCTACTCAAAATTTTGAAACTTAAAGTCTCAGAGACTTACTGCAGGCTGCCTTCACGGACGCAGCCTGGTGTTGGTACTCAGACTACTGAGTACTGAGGAATCCTGCCATTCAGTTTAATTCCAGCCCCCAGTCATGTTCTTCACTTCGACTAGTGCTGGAAAAAACAAACAAACAAACAAAAAAAAAAAAAACCAACCACATTGCTCTCTTCAAAACTTCAAGATTGCACTACTGGACAGGCATTCCAGAAGTTGTATCTAGGTCTCCAACACAAGAACTACACGCAATTGACAATCTTCTTAAGTGCATGCAAGCAACACCAGTAAGTTTCTGAAAGAGCATAAAATGGCATTGAAGGAAACATTGAAGTCTACACAATAAACTCCAAGTTAGCTACTTTTTAAGCTTTGAAAAAGTATTTATTTAATATGCATTTAAAGGATATTTGTGTATGATTCAGACAGTCAGGAATACTCTTGCCTAACAAGTTCTACCTTTTCATATACACACTTATTAAATAGATTAAATTAATAAAAACGAGCTTTTTTTTTTTTTTCCCCAACAGGCTTTCCTAAGGGTAGTTGAACTTAATCATGTTTATATTCTTAATTTATTGGAAGTATGTATCGCTTTATACTGAAAAATCATAATCAACATATATATGTAAGTAAGTAGTATATATCTTTGATTTGCAACTCTATTTGCAATTGAAAGACCTTACCAAGAATTGCATACCAAAAGTTGAAGAATATAGAAGCAGCAAAGCAGTAGCACTAGATACAGTTATGGCTTAAGAAACACTAAAATCACCAACTATGGAAAAACAAAGTTGCAAACATTAGATTTCTTTTTTTTTTTTTTTTTTTTTTTTTAATTAAGACTGTGTTCCTTGTAAACTGTACTGAAGCAAGAGAATGTTATTTAGGGATGTTGGAGTTTATGCTACTCTTCAAATACTGATGTATTGTGGGAAGAAGTTAAACAATATTTCATACTTTAAGTTTCTCAGCCAAGGAGCATTATACATTCAACAAGGACAGCAATAATTTATAGGATGTACCCAAGAACACACTCCATTCTTTATGAGATGTCATGCAGCAACAGATTTAAGAGCGAGCAGGTACTTTACTGAACAGGTTTTGCAGGAGGACCAATGCAATTAAGATTTTATTAGTAGCATTATTATTTTTATTTGTTGCATAGTAATGGCAGTAGGCCTCAGAAAAATCGGGAAACTTTTACTATAGATATACAAAGTAAAAAATGTTCAGTGCTCTGAAGAACCTTCGGCTCAAATAGATAAAGATTGTTAAGAGCATTTAAAGACAGAAAAAGGGAAGAAGTCTCCTTTCTTTAAGCACACCAACTTTGTTTTGGCATACATTACATGAAAAGGAGATGGGTTTCCCCACATCTCAGCTACGTAACACAATAACAGAACTGTCTTCTCCATCTCTAAGCAAAAAAATGCATATAGTTAGGAATACAATGCCTTGAAGAAAGAATAAGAAAAATCATAGAAACTAACATTAGCTCTTAGCAAAAAGGAAATACTACATCCCAAAATCATGCCCAGAGCTCAATCCCCTGCCACTGACTTCAGTGAGATGAATCCCTTTCCAATTGTATCTCTAGCATGGAGAGATGCATGCAGAGGAGACTGTATAGGGTAAATCAATCCGACAGGCCGTATCAAAATCCATATTTAGGAATTCATAGGCTTTTCCTGATCAGTTAAATAAAACAGACATTTCAAATCTTCAAGTGGTTCAAATGTGACCTGAGTTATAGCTAGCTGTAGCTTTTTCACCCATCCTTCCACACACACAAGTCAGGATTTAAAAAGTCTTTTCACGAACCAGATCTTTACACCAAATCAAAAATGAAAACCAGCGATCTCAAAGAAAAAAAAAAGTGTGTAAGTAGATATTATGCTTTGTCCCTTGAAATGCTTTCAATTACTTTCCAGTTCCTGAAGTACATGGTGGACATACAAAAAAAAATAAAAATAAAATCTTAAAATATTAACAATTACATAATCTCTTCCCCAGAAAATGAGTTATGCACAGGGTTTAAATATTAGAAACTCATAATCATGTTTCCCCCTAAGTTGATGGTACTGCCTCTATGTGAGGTGTCAAAAGGAATTTATACCTTCTGCTGCTTTCCCATCACAGACCAGAACAGACATCAAAGTCCTCTTTGAATGTTCTTTCAAAGACCTCCAAGATGAGCACAGTCTAAATGATCAAGGATCAAATTTACTTATTGGAAGGGTGGCAGGATTTGAATGTCCTATGACAGCTACTGCAACTTAACAGAGAGAGAAAAATATCTGGGCTGTGAAGCATCAGGGGAATCATGAGTGGAATTATGGCCACTCTTGGAGAGTTATCAGGTGAAGGAAAGACTAAACACTTCCCAGCTGATAGGGTGTGCATTATGATCTCAGGTAAATAATTAAGAAACAGTCTGCAACAAGTAGAAATGAGAGAAACGGAAGTAGAAAAATGCAGACCCACACTCCCCCAACCAAGGCGTACCATTCCTGAAAAGGATTAAAGTCTATGTAACACATAAATCAAAGTTATGTTCCTTCAACTACAACTGGACCCTTCTCTTACTTCTGTGGCTTGTCTCTATAAACATAATTTTCAGAACGAAATATTGAGTGGAGAATTTGATGTACTGCCTCTCCACACAGGGCTCAACTTCCACTTAATACATCTACAGATCAAAACTTTCGAAATTAGGAGAGGAAAAAAAAAGTGATGATTACAGCATTTATGCCTCAGCATTGACTTTGTAGACTGTTGAAAACTTTGCAAGAAGTTGAACTTACTTGCAAACATTTCTTTAAAATAGTTAAAGTTACACGTGTTATTAGTCCGATTAGAAAAATATGACCTATAAACTACTCAAGACTTAATTTGTTCTTGATGCAGATTGCATACATCTCTAAAACAAGTAATCTCCTTACTACTACGGAAAAGAGAAAAAAAAGTTTTCTCTTCCATAGAAGACAATAACATAGAAGAGGATATTTCTTTTTTTGGCTAAGCTTCAAGCTGTTTCTGTTCTTTTTTTTTTGTTTGTTTCAGTAGTTATACTATTTTTAACTCTGCAAAGACAACTTTTATTACCTTACCCATTCCAATGAATGTTTCCCTAAACAGAACACTGCTTAGAAACTCTTGGCAAACTCTTGCATGTATTTCACCAAGTGTATATGGCTAACTGCTTGAGCATTTGATCCTACCCCAGGAGCAACACATATATAATTGCACTGTACTAAGTGCCACTAATCTCATCTGCCAGCAGACTACAATAATAAAAACAAACAAAAATAAATAAAAAAATGCATGAAATTAGACACCCTTCCATAGCTTTGTGCCTCCTAGCACATTTTGTATCTTCTCTGTTCCCCCATCCCTCCCAAATACAAATTAATCACTTCCACACCCTCCAGCCCTAAAAGTTCTTCCTAGAACCCCAGTATGCAGAAATTAACTCCAGCACTACTGTCCCCACAACAAGACACCTTACAACCTCCTCTGTTCTTTCACAGACAACCGCATTTTCTTCCATCTATAACAGGACACTTCCTCTTGAACTACATTAATTTATATTCTTCACAACATCCCAAGAAAGTTTCAAGAGCACCTTACCTTCTTTCCTAGAATCTACCTGCACTGGAGGTCAGAAGGATCAGAGAGTGCTAAAGCTCCACTAACTCAGACTTGAGTAATTAATTAACTTTCTACACCTTTGTACATAATGACTGAGAGAGGAAACTAACTGTGAATAGCAGCTGGAATACCGACCAGCCTCCTACCCAGGATTGATGATCCCAGAGAGGCCAACCATCAGGTAGGGTGTCTACTTTACCTCCAGTATTAAGGTGCTGATGAAGGCAGGTAGGTTGCAAACTCTATTAACGTATTATTATTACCCCCTACACTTCTTTTCAGCTATTCCCTGGCCTTCCTATATGCCAAGTTCAGAAGGCCAGCTTAAAACATCCCCTGCTGCTTGCAAAAATCTATTTCTGTTAAAGGAAAAATCAGAACTGGGAGGAAGTCAATAAAGCCCCCTTGAAGTTCTAGATGATCTACTCTGTTTTCCAGAAAAATCTGAATTCATTAGATATTCCACCAGATAACTTGAAAATTCCTTGTGTCTTTATATTTAGTCACCTAAGTATACCTGAACATGATGATTTGATGATACTGACATTCCTATATTTGTCACCTGTGACAGCATTTTATGTTGCCAGATATTCCCTGAATAGCCACTGCTGGGACATCCTGAGCACATCCTGAAGCAGGGCAGATACCACAAGCAGCTATAAACAAGTCATGAAGCCATAAGAGAAAGCACACAGGAAGAAGTCTGACTTATCCTATTACTTTGGGCACATAGCATTGTTGAAAAAAAAGGGGAAATATAGACTTTCAGTCTTTGCTTCTTGAATCAGTTTGAGTTTTTATACAATGATGATGTAAAACACAGAAAAGTTCCAGGGAACAGAAACTGGAACTTTAATTCATACAAAAGTGCAGGGCCCTGCATAATGATTTTAAGATTACTGACAATTAGCTTTCTTTTCCTTGTTCCTTTTCATGGGTTTCTTCAAAGTCCATAGTTCCCTACATTCTGAACAGCACCCTTATTAACATGGAAAAGGTGGTTACTGGCATACTCCTACCCTCCTCTGAAAAGGCTGGGCAGATGGGATGCCAAATGCATTTCTCTAACGTTTGCTACTCTCTTACTATACTTTCTCCGAAGGTGGCCTGCACCTCATCTGATTGAAGAAGTCTCTCAAGGTGCTGAAAAAAAACAATGCAATCAAAGGAGAGGAATGGGTGTTTAAATGAGGCAGGCAGGATCCTGTAGATCTTCAGAAGCACATCTGTTGAATGCATAGGGGAAAAGACAAAATTACAGTGGGCAGACAGAGCTGCTCACTATGGAAGCGGGCACTTACGCTCAGAGTGAAGCAGTTGTCTATTAAAATTAGCAGCCTGGATTCTGAATTACTTTAGGGAATCAACAATTTCATCAATGACTCATTTAAAACAACCAAACTTCAAAATGAAAGTAAAGTGCAATTATTTTGAATCATCTATTGAAGTAAGGAAGTAACAAAATGTTGTAACGAAATTGTACAGTGATTTACTGTAATAAAAAACAGTATTCACATCAGATCAGTCAAGCTCCTTTGGCAAGTGAGATATCTAAGATGAAATCATTATACAGGAAAATTAAATCATCATATCTACTAACTGATGAAAATCATTCAAACATTGCATAAATTAATCATTACTTTAGGACTGAAGATTTTTATATTATTATTTTTTTTTAAATGAATCACAAGAACAGGGTTTTACTGATTAACTGTCAAAAGATACAAAACATTTCCTGCCTGAGACAATCCAGAAGAAAAATGAAAGTCATTTTGTCAAGACCTTTATATTAATGAAACAGGAAGAGGTATGCTTGAGACAACGAAAATATACTTCTGGCCTAGGAAAAAGATGTCTGAAGGAAAAGTGAGATTCTACGATGTCTGGAGTTAAAAAGAAGTTTATCCTCTAAGGCTTGTAGCTGTATAGATTGCATAATGAGGGACAGGAACACATTTTGGTGAAGCGTTTGGAAATGATTGTTGCAAGATGTTGAACCAGATGACCAGCTGAACAGGTGCACTTTGGATGTGTATCTTGGGGTTGTGAACAAGTGTCAGGCAGTTTCAGCCACTGCCCCACCACCAAAATGCTCAGTAGGAGGGAGGTCTGGCTACCGATGGTTTATGAGTGAAGAGAAGAGAGGTTGAAGAAGTGGCACTTTGATATGTAACCAACTGAAAACCATTATACTGACGACAAAGCAACCAGCTGATTTGATTAGCTAGCCAGATTACGCCCAACTGCCTGGTTAGTTTGTTATCATCAATGGCCTCGTTTCCTTTGGGTATCCTAGAAGAGACCCAGCTGAGAAGAGACCTGACCAGAGGTTGATGCAGTGGTCCTGCAGGTCTGGGTGGAGCAGGCATGCCATGGGCTCGTATGAGGAAGGGAATCGATCTGAGGCAGAGAAAGCAAAGTCAAGTCTGACCTTGTGGGCAGCATGGCCCGGGTGGGTGGGTGAGTCACAGACTGATGGGGAGATTTGTGTGAGCTGAATGTAGCAGCCTTCCCTCTGCTGGCAGTGCTTTCACTTCACAAATGTCCTAGGTATCTCGTGGAAGATGATGCACTCAGGGTCTGCACCCAGGATTCTATACCACTCTGTGTGCTATAGAATGAATTTATTATAAACAAACATAAAAAGCTGTCAGTTTATTTATATGTAGTTCTGTTCCTCCTCTGCCCTTAATTTTTGGCTTTGTGCATATTAAGGACCTTTTGGCACAGTCATTCAGTTTCCCTATGCAGTCTGTTCCTTCAGTCGCTTTCCAGGGTCTCTGAGGGCACATGGAACATGTACAATCAGCCTGCCCCAAGATTTACTCTGCCACAGAGGGACTGAGTGAGCTGATTTAAACATAATGTCAAAACCTCTACCAAGACCAGCCTCTGCAGTGCTGATACAGGAATGCAGATGCATGGGGGGTGGCCCCACAGCAGCCCCCGGCCATCTGTCATGTGATGCTGAGCTTTGCATCCACCCATGTGCAGCTTTAAAGCTCGCATCCAGCAAAGTCGATGGCAATGCTGCCTTTCACAGCAATGAGTGAACGATCAAACCCTGGCACAGTGAGAGAGGAGAGGGGAAAAAAAAGATCTTAAAAAGAAATAGGAAAACTGCCAGGGGGGTTATTAGCAGGTGTAGTAATTTATTCTTCTAACTCTGTTTTTAATATGGATTAGACTTCCAAATGATCACATTGTTTTAACCCGAATTGACAAAATAGACCACCAGCTGTGGGAAAAGAACCTACAAGTAGAAAACACCTAAAATATTTATAATGATTTTTCTTTTTTTTTTTTTGGTGCATTTAAGGATCAACAAAATAATACAAACAAAATGTAAACAGTACATGAATCTATTAATATAAAACATTCAGCTTTTGCCATATGCTACACTAAAATAGTGTACATTTTTCTTCCTAGAACTTACAAAATCAATCAATCAATAAATAAAACATTGTTTGGTAGTATGAATCTACTCACAGAAGCTAACCAGCCTAGGTGGACAAATATCCTTGTGCTGTTGAAACAGAACTATTCTGCAGGCAGGGAAGGAAGAGTCATGGGGGCACAGCAAGATAAAAGATGAAGGAACAGGGTCAATTTGAGTAATTAGGGAAATCACCTAGAAAAGGTAGTTCCTGACCTACAGTGGCTGCTCTCAGGACAGTTTCCCCATGTCTGCAGCTCACTGCTGGGCACCAGGTGGTTCAGTCCCATTCCTGTAGTGCTGTTTGTTGGTCTGAAGCAGAGGATATGTGTGAGGGGTTGCCCACCCACACCAGCCTGGCACTTGGTGGTTGAAGTTCTCAGGTGGGAGACATGGAACGGAGTGATGACAAGAGTAGTCAGTTCTCTTACCTCCTGGCAGGTGTTTGTAGTATATGGTACACTACAAATAGTAGGTACTATCCTATTACTCTTATTTCTTTGCAATGACAGCAGTAGGTTCTGTTCAACTGTTCCAGAAAAATCAAAATAAAAGTCTGAAAGAGGTTGGTACAGGGAGAGGACTCCAGACTTTGCTCTCTCCATGGATGGAGGCATCCTACTGCTGAATCAATGGACAAAGATTAGCTCCTGCCGTGGCCAGGTGTTCAGATACCCTTCCTGTGCTGCTCTCTAGCAGCTCCTTTGTGCTGACTTCTCACTCAGCCTTAGGTTTTCAAGTTGCTTTATTAAGCTTCCAGTTTTCCCCATTCAGTTTCCTGGAGCTCAGGCACGAAGTTCTCAGTGCAGAGTTTTGAGTGGGTTATTATGTCTATAGCAGCCAGGGACGTACCAGCATATTTTATAAGCCCTGGCCTTATTGAGTAATAACTTTCTCAAATACGTAGTTTTCATTGAATTGTTTTAATGTAGTTATGCCCTTCATGTAAATAAAATAGTTTTCTATTCCTTTCCTCTATGGAACAAATTAGATTTTTTATCATCTCATTACAACATCTGTTCAGCAGAGTCAAGTCCAATACAGTTCTGAGGTCAGTTCCTGTAGCCTGAGAAAACAGAAAGTATTATTATTCTAATTTAGCAGTGATAAAGTGCTGAGGCCAGCAGTTCATGTTCAGAATTCCCTGATGTGCTCAAAATTCTTTGATTTTGGCTAGTTCCACAGCCAAGGAACAATGTCATTCTGTAGAGGGGAATTCAAATAGGGTGGAAATAATTTGGGTTTGGAAGATTCATGCTAACATAAAGGCATCTGAAGGGGTTGTGCAAAGGGCCTAGTGTACTATCAGTTTCATCTACATCCTTTTAAGACATCATTTATTAGGCTCTTACCTTGCAAATAATTACATGTGTGCTGAACTTTAATTATGCAACTGTTAAAAGATCCATACACATACACACACAAAAATAAATGAAAACAACGTACTGGAAGCCTGGTAATGTTCAATAGCCAAAAAATAATAATTAAAAAAATAATGATGTGAGAACAAAGCTATACATTCATGAGCACCGTTAATTGGCATTCTCCCTGTTAGCTCATTATTTGCTTAAAAACAAATGTCTCTCACAGAATCACAGAATGGTTTAGGTTGGAAGAGACCTCTGGAGTTAATCTGGTCCAACCCCTTTGCTGAAGGAGGGCTGCCTAAAGCACGTTGCCCAGGACTAAGTCCAGATGGCTTTTGAATATCTCGAAGGATGAGAGACCTCAGAAGATAGTCTAGAAAGATTAAAAAGATATTTTGAGATCTCACAAGATATGAGAGGATCTCTTAAAAAGAACTTGTGTATACCAAGAAAAATCAATGCACATGAGACTATTCACCACATCTCCATAGGCTAGTACCTTTCTGCCTCAGGAAAAAAGCCCTAACTCTTTAAAGTAAATAAATAATTAATAAAATAATAATCTAATAACTAAAAAGTTTTCAAGGTGAAACAAATGTACAACAAAAAAAATAAAAATCCATGAAAACCAAATGAAAAATTTCCTTTGAGTTAAACAGCTACAAATTTTTTTTTTTTTAGTGTTTAACTTCCCACATTATAAGATTCTATGCCAAACTGAAGTATATATCCTATAAAAATGGCTCAAGACTACCCAGAAGACATCACTATGCAGTCCTAACACTCTGAATTTAATGCAGTTCTTTGTGTTTGAATGTTGAGGGCATTAGCATGTACAATTGCAGCTTTAAGTGTTTGAACATTCAGCAGTATGTTCAGGAAAACTGTTGTGGTTTAGATCAGTGCTTCAGTTACTACAGCCAAACAACTCCACTGATTCCACAGAAGTTAGCCTGAAACAGTTATGGGCACTTTTGGCATATGTGGTTATCTAAAACATTTTTTTTTCTTGTGTTTATAACAGCTAACACATCAACAAAATCAAACAAAGCTATGTATTGTTTCAAATACTAAAATAACATAGATTAACATTTTTTGCCTCTCTACATACAATTTTAAGACATGCAGTTCCTGCAACTTGCTGATTTAACCAAACACAGCATGGGTATATATGAAGTATTCAGAACTATGGTTATTGTGTACACAAATTCATACCCATTTCAACTAGAATACAAGGTTCATACCGCTTTACACAGAACCTCTTTACTAAAATGCTCTGGTTAATTCAACCATGTTGTTATAAATCCTTTTATGAAATCATTTATTTCTGCCTAATGAATAATGCCATTGCAATCTCATTTCTGGTCAAAATTATTTACAACATACAAATTAAATATAGCCAAAGTGGTCACAAGTTATGACCATCATATGAAAAGACTGAAGTCATGTGCATCTCTCAAGTTCTCAGTTTTGTACTTTTTTTTTTTTAATGAATTTTATTTTCAGCAGCTTGTGTTAGATTTTAATAAATGACAAGAAAAATTGAGAACAATCTTAACAATATGTACATGAGGTCAGACTTTTGTGTTTGGAAACTCTTTATGGAAAGGCAAATTATCCTTTCCAGAAAATCTGTTATTAGTTTGACCAAAAAAAGAATGTTAATTTAAAATAATATCTGTCTGAGAATAAAACACATTTCAGATGAAAATAGAATTGCAAGTTTAATTAATGTATGATTATACTGTCTTCTTACAAATCAAGATTAAGGATATATCTATGCAATTAGAACTTAGAAACATATAATCATAATTGTTTTTTATACATACGCAAAGTGCTCTTGATAAAGGCATGACAGTGCCTTTGCTTCATTGTTTCACTGTGGGAAACCATGAGTTATTTTTATGTATTTATTTATTTTTGAAATCAGCAGTAGCAGCTATGTTATCTCCAAGTATGTTATCTCTTAACTGGACTAGACATTTTTCTTTCACCCTCACCATAAGCACCATAATGAATGTGACATTGCACGAGCAAGTACGGAAAAGTCTGATGGTTCTTCTCAGAAAGTCAAGAAACTGAAGAAAGATTAAGTTTCCAAAGAGATGAGCCGTTCATCATTTGCAGACAGCTTTAAGCTTTGATACCTATATTTATACAGTTCATTACTTTTTCACAAGAAGCAAAATGTTCTTGTTCCACAGCTGAATCAGGTTTTTGAGGATTTAGCAGAATATGTATTAATCATTGCATTCTCTTCATTTTTTAAAAGAGAATGTGTAATACAAAGGAAGACAACAAGTTTTATTCTCCAAGAAAAAGCAACAGCTCCGTTTCACAACATTAACTTTGACAAATATTCATGAAACCATAACCTACCGGGTCCAAAAAAGGAAATAGCTCATACTCAATTGAATTCATTTTCACAACTATTTCTCATTAATCTCTTCTCATGTAGGCTTATATTTTAAACATAAAAGAATTCCTTGCTTCCATTTCCTATACTATATTAGCTTCATGCTTTCTTAGAACAGCTGTGCCTAACTTCATATTTATACAAACATTTTCTTCATGCTGTTTTCCAGTTACTCTTCTGTGAGCCTGCAGAAATGTGGGTTGTTAGATATGGAACATGCACTTTGTTAAAGCTCTAGTGAGAGTCAGGATCTTGACTCTTACTGACTTTCAACTGTTGATGTGGCATCACCTTCTTAGGTCTTTCCAAACCAGTTGTTTTACAGAACAAGAGCAAACATGTTCTTTACAAAGTCACTTAATCTGCAATGTATTGATTTTAACTATAACAGAATTTCTTCATTACAAAAACTATCATATAACACAATGCAATATGCAATTGATGCAGTGGAATCTTATGTCAAAGTCTAGAAATTTGACCTGCTAGATAGGTTTCTATTTCTGTGTAAGGCACTGCTTTGCTGCACTGCCTGCTTACATTTTCTGTGGCTCTATTTACTCAACTGTAAAATAAATATTTAAAATGTTATTATAAAAAATACTTTCTTCAAAATGTTTGGATATATTTGCTCAAAACTTTGAGATCCTAGACAATAATGAAGGCTATCGCTCTGCAGATGTTTTAACCTGAACTAATGTTACATGTCCTTTCCAGAATAACTCTCCTTTTCTAAATAAACTCTTGGTGTTTTCCTCCCTTTGAACAGTATTCTCTTCTTTGTGAATATTGTATGGTCATTTAGAACCACTTAGCCTAGGGGAAAACAAGGACATTTTTCTTTGCACAGTATCTATGGATCTGAACCGTGGAAAAGGTGTTTCTGCTAGCAGCATATGCAAATCTGAATATCTATAAAATTAATCTTTTCTTGAAGAAGTTGGAGAGAAACCTGCCCAATGTGCATGACCACAGCACAGATGAGGTTGGTGGGAACTTCTGGAGACCACCAATCCAACCCCGTACTCAGAGCAGAGTTAGCCAGAGCAGGTTGCTCAGGCCATGTTGAGGTGGGCTTTGCGTGTGGGGACTCCACAACCCATCTGGTCAGTCTGTCCTGATGTCTATCCATCTTCAGAGTAAAAGTGTTCTTTATGATGCTTAAAAGTAATTTGTTGCTTTTCAAATTGTGCCCATTGCCTCTTCTCCTTTTGGCGTCACTGGGCACCACTGAGAAGAGTCTGAGCCTTCTCTTCATCACACTGACCAGCCCAGCTTTCTCAGACTCTCCTTACATGAGATGCTCCAAGCTCATATTCAGTGTTTTTTTCCCTGGACTTGCTGTAGTAAATCTGTGTCCTTCTTGTACTGGGGAGCCCAGCTCTGGACATGGCATATGCCAATGTAATGTACTTGTTCCCAAAAAGCATAACTTCGTAAATGCTTTGAGATAGCATAGTTATACCTTCATTTATCCTCTTTAAATTAATTTTCACTAAAAGCTTTATCTTTAACCACCCTTTCACAGATGAAACGCCTCGTAAAAAAATCAATGAGTATTTAAGGTGTGGATCAATGTTATAATACAGCATTTAGTCTTTATGTGAGAACAAACTGCTCTAATTGGCTACTCATTAATTCTTAGGATCTCTTCCTGGCAGGTTTGATTAATGCAGACTCTCTGTCCGTCATATCTGTACATTAGAATCTTTGACTTTTCAAACGGCTTTTTCTCTGATACCTCCCCAGCTTTGTCCATTACATCTAATTCAATCACACTTCAAAGCAATAATGAAAAATATTATTGTGGATTTAAGAGTTATCTTGGGATTGTTCTTTATGGAAAATTCAAGTGGAGACAATGGTTGTTATGGGATCATACTAACAGCAGGCTATTTAGCCTTGTGGTAAGGAAAATATTGCTAGGAAAGGATTTAGATAAGAAAAAAATCACAAGCTAAAAATATTTAAAATGTAAAAGAGAATGCACAGTAATAGCAAAAGACATTCTAAAGACATTCTAAAAATTTCTAACCAGATTCCCAAAAATGTGGGCTAACCCAGTAGAAAAAGGAACACAAGTTTCAGTCCAATTTATACTAAACATTTTTGTACATTATGTTTCATTGTGCTCTATGCTATATACTCCTCATATGTAGTACGATGAGTGTCCCACACAGAGTTAACTGTCATTTTTTTCACTTTTTTTTTTTTACATGCCAATATTCTTCTTTCTAAATAATGCCCTCTTTCTCTACCAATTTATTGGTAAAAACACAAATATTAAGGACAGTTTATATTTTAAAATTTTCGGAAAATCATACACATTAAAAAAAAAAAATTGAACAACTGGTATCTGAAAATCAAAGGCCAGATTGTTTTATTTTTGACCAATACAGAAAAGTAGGCCATAAAACTAGCAAAAGATCCTAAATAAAACTGGAGAGACAGTGAGTCCCAGTTCCACAGGTCCATGGGTAGAGGAAAAATTCCTCAAGGTAGAGGAAAAATTCTAAATCTGTTTGCACAGAGCCCGCTCTCCTGAAGAGATGGATAGGTAAATATTTCCTGATGAAATTAGCATCTCTCTGATAGATCTCTTTCTTGCAGCAAGATGGAAATTTATTTGAAAAGATTTACTTATATTATGGATGCACCTATATGCATTAAGAGCTGTGGACTCATAGGAAAAAGATTAAACCCACAGATTTTGCAATCTTATTAAATATGTGACAGGAAAGTAGTAATGGAAACCACAAATAATTGTGAAAAGAGTGCAGCAGGAGAAGTTTTTGATTAGCTTCATAAGCTGCTAATACTTGCTATCAGCTCTGCTGTGAATGCATGGTAACACGCTGGGAAATCCTGAGGAAGGCTTTGAATGAGGACAATATAGTGGCTAGGCAGACATTCATCAATGAAACAGTGTTGTCAATAAAAGTTATTCAATTTATTTATTTTCTTCCCTTCAGCAGTGGAGTTTGGTGCAGGAAAGGGATACTTAATGAGTCTCTGATAGAATCAGCAGCACTTTCTTTAACTAAAACAGGTGCTGCACGTTGCCTTCTGTGAAGTGTGCCAGAGTATTGGACAAGCACTGGGCATATGTTTCATAAATAAGCAACAGATATACAGCAAATTTATTTGCAATATGCTGTAGCCACCAGTTACTGAGGATATCGTGAGATTTCATTATAAAAGTGTTTTGACAGGGCAGGAAAATAAAAGTATTAAAATTGTAGGCTTGAATATCAGGAGAAATCAGATATGACATAACAGAAGATTTTATACAGTTTGAGAATTGATGCAACATGAAGGAAGAATTTTTGTTAGAAGACCCCTCCAAATCTCAGGATACCAAAAGATACAGTCATGAACAACAGCAAGATAGTTTTAAGTTGGGTTTCAAGTGCTAGGCAGCTACCAGATACCCAGCACCACTGTAAAGACAGAAAATTTAAAATAATTTAGTGAATCCTAGTGTTGGGCAGTTTAAAGTCTTCTTGTTATTACCAATATCTATTTACAGAAAGACAGCTACAGCAGGCTATGAAGCAGTTGGATAAAATCTTCCAGAGCATCTTATTTTGAAGCATGTGTAGCAGCACTGGAAAGATTTACCTTGATTTACACTCAGTTCTCCAGAAAACAGAGAGGTGTACAAGGATAAACTATGATAAATATTAGGGGGTTTTATATCCTTCCCAGTGTCTATTACTGGAAATCAGTCTAGCTAGAGATTGCAGTAAAAAGAAATATGAAATCATACAATATTAGGAAGTCTACTTTTTAAACTAAGATTCAGACAGGGAAAGGTAGATAAAATACATTTGGCTTGTACATATAGCAGGTCACACAACATAATGGTCCACATCAGGTCTAATCCTCTTATCTCTGTTAATATAAATATCATTCATGACCTACCTTAAGCACTTCTCCTAAGATGTAAGGCATTTATTTTGGCAATTTTTTCTCCCCTTAAATCTCCTAGTGAAATTGTCTGTATTTTTTTTAAGCAAAATCTGATCCTTTCCACACTGGTCATCCCATAAACACCAAGGTGGATGAGCTGGAGAACCAAAACTGCCTCTTAAGATGGACACTGCTGTAGGTCCACACAGAGATGAGACAACACGTCAGTACTCACGGAGTGACAAGTGAAGCAGGAGATCTTATACAGCAAGAGGTATGCATTCATATCCAACTGCCAAGTAAGTGGAGAGTGAATGACAAAGACAACAGTCTGAACTTTGTTGGGGGCATAAAAAGTGTTCCAAGTGTTGAATGGTACTGGAGCAGGAATGGAGAATAACCTAAGGAGGACTAGCAGTCTGCCAAACAGGTCAAAGGATGAGGAATAAGTAAAACAAGCTAAAGCAGTCAGCAAGTCTGACACCACGGAGTCAGGAGTATGTGTAATAACAGTACAGATGGATCAGTGGGTGTCCACTCGACCAAATGAAAGACGCACTGGGGCAGAAGCAAAATGCAGCACACACTAAAAGACGAGAAACCACAAAGGGCTACTAGGCCACCAACCTGAAATGGGAGGTTAAGTTTTCTTTCCTAGGGTAGGGTATTTACTGTGGTCACACACAACCAGTTTATTATAGTACAATAGCTAAAGTGAGGGCTAACAGGGAAGAATTAGTACCTGTGTGAAAGGTGGCAGAGGGAACTCTGGCAAAGAAATCCTAACAGCTATGAAAAGGCACTGTGAAGTCCCAATCTCTCACCAAATGAAAACAATGCTTGTAGAAACTACAGCATTCTGGTAAATAGCATCTCTTAACTAAATACAATTTGGCCATGCAGACACAGAAACTGCTCTTGTTGCCACCCAGCATGCTCATCAGGAACACCTTTCAGAGTCAGACTGCAACTTTCTTAGCTTTAAAAGCAACATAGACAAAGAGAACTCCACCAAGAGCAAATACTTTCCGCATGATAAATGGTGCATATGAAGGCAAACCCAATAGTAATATCGATGTCAAAGACAACACTGCACTTCCCGATTATACCCTTATTTGTGAGCTTAGGATGAAATAATACCCTTAATTAAAGTGATTAAAACCTCAAATCATGGTTGTGGTGTTGCATAAATGAACATCATGATTACAGTTACTGGAGAGTTGCCAATATTTAAAAGCATAAGAAGTTTGATTTTTTTTTCTTTATGAGAGAGTTAGTCTACACTGCACACAGCTAAAATCCAAAGTCCTCTTAGAGTAGCACATCCTTAAAAACTGTTAGAACAAACCTCAGAATTTAAATTATCACTTGTAGTGTTGAGCAATTAAAACTGCCATAGATTTTTATTTCAGCTGACTGTGAGTCAAAAGAGCACCATCACATGACATGTTGCGTCTGCCAAAATGAATGCAAATCTTTATTCATGCTGGATAAGTCTCCAGTAGATGTCAATGAAGGAGGAGTTCCTCACTTACACCTTTCTGTGCTCCTCGATTCTTTAAAGTATTTTTCAGATACTTTCTTACAGCTCAGTACCTTTCCTCTCTCCAACACAGAGTTATCAATACCACTGCAGTCTTTCTGCAGCTCTCTTCAACAGATTGATACAGACAGATATTAGCTTTGCACCTGGCTCACAGGAGAATTGATGAGATCCTGACATCAATGATGCTCAGAGCAGAACTTCAACTGACTCTGCTGAAGGCAGAGTTTTACGTAAGGTGTTTAAAGGGACTCCAAATTATTAAATTTTTACAGTTAAGAAAATCCTCTGGCTGAACTGTATCCAAAAACCTTGCTAAGTCATTGAGGACAATCCTGTTCTACCATTTATGAGGAATCAATAAGAGCCACAATAGCTGTTCATGAGATCCACTAACTAATTAATACTTCCAATACCTTTGTGAGGGAGCTCCATTCATTTCAGAGCTGAAAAATTCAGCCATATGTCTTAAACCGTCTTAACGGTTTTCTCCAGCCACATAGGAAATCGAAGAGCAAGGAATAGGTTAAATTTAAACACCTAGCCCTCTCAGTGGTATGGCCAGAGGTTGCCTCTCCAAGGATCATGGGGCAAAGCACAACCTCCAGAGGGATGTTTTGCTTTGCTTTCTTCCCTTACGAAGATGGTAGGGAAAGAAAGAAAGAAAGAAGAATAAACTATTGGAATAAACTATTGGAATTATAATTAAATATTAAATAAATAATATAATATTTATAAATAAATAAATATTAAATAAACTATTGGAATAATAGGAATAAACTAGTGTAAATTCACTGATGTTCTGGGAAGTTTAGTGGAAGACAAAAGAAATAAAGGTGTGAAGATAACAAGTGTGAAGGGGGATTCACCTACATTTCAGAATTTGGGAGAAAGGCTGGAGAAAAGGGGTGTGTGAGGAAGAAGGGAAGCTATGCAACAGTTGAAGATGAATACAGAAATTTAATAAAAGTGACAGTGAAGAATGATACAAGGAAGACTTTGTGAACAGGCATTTCTAGACAAGAATTACAAAGCATTCTTTATATATATATATGTATTTTAGTGACAGTAATGAGGTCAAGAAATCCTTGTAGACATAAGTTTCCAATGGCAGCTCAAACGTACAAATACAAAATGAAACTGTCACTGAAATGTATTATTATCCTCTAAAGAACCACAGTGGTGGTTATGAAGCTACACATAAAGAGATTTTAAACATGTAAGACAAAGATTCCTTTCACGTATTGGCATCTACAGTTTCATACAAACACTTGATACAACATCAAAACTTCCTCAGGGAAATTGGGGTTGTTCAGCCTGGAGAAGGGAAGGCTCTGGGAAGACCTTACAGTGGCCTTCCAGTGCCTAAAAGGGGCCTACAGAAAAGCTGGGAAGGCACTCCTTGTCAGAGGGTGTAGTGATAGCGGAATGGAAGAATGGCTTTAAACTAAAAGAAGGCAGATTTAGATTAGATATAAGGAAGAAATTCTTTACTCTGAGGGTGGTGAGGCACTGGACCAGGTTGCCCAGATAAGCTGTGGATGCCCCACTCCTGGCAGTGCTCAAGACCAGGCTGGATGGGGCTTTGGGCAACCTGGTCTAGTGGAAGATGTCCCCACCCATGGGGGGTTGGGGTAAGGGGGGAGAGCTAGGTGATCTTTAAGGGTCCCCTCCAACACAAACCATTCTATTCTATTCTATTCTATTCTATTCTATTCTATTCTATTCTATTCTATTCTATTCTATTCTATTCTATTCTACTCTATTCTACTCTATTCTATTCTAAAGTTGTTAAGGTTTGTAGCACTCTTGTTATCTCACATACTACTTGAATCAGATCAATTCAAAAGGTCAAATGAAAACCTTGTATTTACTAGCAAAATATATGTGGACAGTCTGTCCACTTCTGGGAAAAAAAAAAAAAAAAAAAAGAAGTCTTCAGCATGAAGTGTAGAGGAAATGCTTGGTAAAGTTTTTCCTCACACCATATGAGTGAAAAATAAGTTGTAGCTATGTAGCTATGGGGCATTCAATCTGCTGTTGTTTGGAATCAAGGCAATTTATGCTGGCTTGCTCATCTATGATAACAGCCAGAGGCTGGTTCTTTTCTGCCCTTTCATTCATAGAACAGAAGACATTCATACTGGATGAAGAAGAGAAGACAGATACTCTTAGCATTACACTTACTGTGAGGGAAAATATTTCTATCAGCACAACTAGCATTAGTCAAGGTTATTCAATTTTTTTAAGGAAAAATTAAAAAAATATTAAAAATATAAAAGTTCTGTTTTAGTGAGATGCACAGGAAGGATTGAATTCAGCTCACCAATTAAGACACCTAAAATGAACCAAGACCAAGGTTTACATGTAGGTTCATGGTGTCACGTGCTAGAGTAAGTCCACCTGGCCTTCAGCTACCACCCTAGAAGGCATGGGGCGTATCTGTAAATCCACACAGGTACCCCAGATGTCTCAGATATTTCAAGGCAACTCAATAGCTCCAACTACCTATGTGTGGTCAACTGAATCAAGTTCTACGTGTTTAAAATCCTTTTACAGTCAACAGTGTTGTAATCAAATTAGTCAGTGGAGATCTAGATGGACTCTTCCTGGTAGCTGAGTAGTCTGGTGGCTTCACTGGATGGAACTTGGTTGCTTAAGCATTAGATCTGAACACTATTAAAGACTTTCTATGTATATCTAGCTGGACTGGCAGGTGTTAGAGTGGAGCCATGGGATAGTTGTGGGCTCCTGGATAGCAACTGGAAACCAGGCAGTATCTGTCATCTCCAACTGCACTGTGCACTTACATGTAGACATCTGAATTGAGCCTTCCTGACCAGATCTCCAAGTGCTAGAATGGGATGCTACGCACAAATTCATATGTAGATATCCAGTCAGCTGTCTTAACCCCCAGACTGAAACCCACCCCAACATAAACACAAATATCTCATGTAATCATTCTGGACAGTCCTCCTATATCAATCTTTCATCCTAAAAGGACTTGCGAGTGTCTTAGATAATATCTGCCAGCCCTGAGCAAATGTTGTGTATACCCCAGCATGTGTCTAATAACATCAGGCCCGTATGGTTAGGCAGATGGATCATTCCTCTTGTTCTAACCCTAGAGAAATGAAGAAGTAAGTTGTATTTAATGACCTCAATTTTCAAGTTCCAATTGTAAAATCTGAATAATAATGAAACATGGTTATTGGTGTTATCAGACATGTTAGCATCAGAAGCATATTTTTGCAATTTCAGTATTGCATCCGCTCACTGTGAAACAACTCTTTTGTCTATAAGAGACTGTCTGCTGCACTGGAGTGTTAGTAAATACATTCCATTATATGACCAAGGCCCTGTTTCTGTTTTCCATAAAGTGAATGTAGGATTTCTGGATCCAAACTGTTGCCTGAGTTAAAGAAAACTTTGACAAGCAAAATAACAGCAGGGTCCTATGACTGTACATTCTGCCCTCTGAACCATGTTGTCCCAGCCACTAACAGCCCCTGTTCTGTCATATCTGGATTGTGGCTGAGCTGTGGAACTGTATTTCCCATAATGCTGAGTAAAGATGGAGAAATTAGGAGGGCTGGCAGGAGTCTGTAAGTCCAAAAATTCAGTATCATTGATCATGACAATATATTCTACAGAGCCAGTCTGCATTAATAAGGCTACCACTTGTTTAAGTAGGATGTCTTTAATCGCTGCATTCATTTCTGCAGTATCCAAAACGGCAGGAGTAATAATAGGAAAAGTTCTCTGCATGTGGTATAATTCCATTAAAATAATGGCAATAGAGTATTTGGACCACAATATTCCTTTACAAATTATCATAATCATTTTTTAAGGTGGGGTGATTATTTTTTTTTCACGCCAAATTCTGAAAAATCAAGAGCATATAATAATAATAGAAGGTCGAAAATTCTGGTATTAACAAATGAAAATATATGATTTTAATATAAAAGCCATCTTTGTAGACTAGCAGTAAATCTTCCATAGTGGAGAAGAAATGAAGCTCTCAAAAAGGTACCAAAGTGCCATGAAATAAATGAAATAAGCCACAGACATGTCTTCCTCAGTGGTAGTTCCTTTTTTACCTGCTTCATGAAATACTGTTACCTATGCTTCATGAAATACTGCTAGTATAAAAGAAATTTAGAGGGTTTCTGTTTGTTTGTTTTAGTGTGATTTGAAATAATCACTCCCAACACCTCGGTTACAGAACATCATTCAGAAAGGAGATTGCTTCCTTCCTTCTTGGCTCTGGTTCAAGTCTGACAAGAAAAACATACAAGCTTTAACATTTATTAATTTTATTTTCTATTGCTTTGGGAAAAAATGTGGCAAGTGGAAGAAGGAAAAAAATGAGAGCACAGTGTATGATGCAACATAATAAATAAAGTGTTACATGTCATTAGTATTATGGAAGTACTTGTGGCCTTTCATGCTCATATAAAAATGAATCTGCATAAGCAGTCTTTCTTCTCCAGAACAATACCCATTAACTTCTTTTTGATCAAGACTTCATGTACAAAATACATAGATAAATACCACAAGGATCCTCCTACCTTACATGATACATAATATCATAACATTCTGATGATTCCCATGAAAGCTGTTGATCAGCCTGAAAGTTTACTCCACAATTTCAAAGCACATTTGAAGGTCATACAGTTGTTCACTGCCATAGATTTAAACAAATCAGCTCAAATATCATTAACAGAAAGCCAGACACAGAGTCACAGTAACAGATGCACTATAAATTCTTGCAGAACCAATACAAAAGGAATTTACAATGCAAAAGAAAGGTAAAGAGCAGGATTACCTGGGGGACAATAAGAATCTAATAAATGAAAGAATAAATAGTGTTTATTACCACAGGTGTAAGTCTGAAGGTCTGAAGCAAAAAGTGATTATTCAGAAATAACTAAGAAAAAAGGAGATAGTGTAAATCTTTCACAGGTAGGGGAATTTATTTTGTGGCTGGAGATAGCATATAAAAAAAAAAAGTGAGATAAGAAGCATTTGGTACAGTCACAGGAGCAAACAAACTGAAAGAAAGAATATGATAAGGGAATGGTGAGGGTCATAAGTGGTGCAGATGGCATGAGGAGAGATAGGAGACAAATGAGTGGAGATAGAAGCAAGAAAAACAAATAAATATCTTTAATGACATTCAGGCAGATTTTCTATTTATTTATTTATTTATTTTTGCCAAAATAAAAAGTTTCATTTCCTTTATTTTTTTCAATGAAAAATGTTTAGTTCTTGTCATAGAAAACTGAGCTGTCTCTTAAACAGCCTTTTTCCCACAATTTTCTGATGGTTTCTGTGGAACACTGTTGCCAGCCTCATGATACCTCTATACTACTATCCTGCTCAATAAGATGTACACATGTATACCGTAAGTCAGCCTAGGCACCAGGAACAGCTGTGGGGCAATATGATTCAGAGCAGGCTGTCAATCCTATCTGAAATCACATGCAAGTATCATGATGGCTCCATGCATCAAGGTCTGTATTGCCACAAATGCCTTCTCATTCTGTCCATACTAAATTAGGTTTTCTGTAGGACATCTCAGGCTCTATGCTGTGACATTTTTGTTTGCAGTTTGACTTGAGTGACTTGCGCCAGATTTGTAAGAGCACATACTAGCATTTTGAAAAATTGCACCATTTCTCTGCATCCTCCTGACTAATCTACTCTCATTCTTAGCATAGTTCATCTGGAGCACTTGGGCCATAAGGACAAACAGGATGACTAAGAGTGCTAGTAAAACAACAAACATTTGAGGTGTGAGATTCTGCAGATCAGAAGAAGCAGCAAAAGGACACGGCAGTAGATGAGAGTCCACTACAGCACAGTCAAGGACCAGGATGACCTAAACTAGGAAAATGGCTTTATGGAAACAAAGCTACAGAACATGTATGGAGGGAATTGAAGGCTCTTTCCAGATCTTTTAAATAAATATTGCCTTTAAATAAGATGTTCCTAGGAAGAAAAGGATAAAAATACTCAGATCAGGTAGGAATTTATCTGAAGTATGAAGCTCATTTTACTCAAAATATAAAATAATCAGTAGATTGGAATGGTTCTGCCAAGTTCCTCTACTGGAACAATTAATGAATAACCTACTGTGTTACAAATCTCTCATGCTCCACAGTGTTTTACATCAGGAATCACTGCTAATAAAGGGGAACAAATAAAATCTATCTTCAGAGAAGCTATTATCAGAGCAGAATTACTCAGTATAATTTAAATGTTAAAACAAACAGAAAATTACTGTAAAGTAAAGGAATCAGAGCCAAATGTCTCTAACCTGAGACAACAATTAATCTTAAGAGAATAGGTACTGCCAGTCTCTTGAATTCTTCCCCAGTCTGCTTTACTCTGTACTGAGTAGTGTAAAAAGAAGGAAATTGAAACTTCTGCCTCCCAGAATGAATAGATTTAGACAAAATACATTGCCTCCTAAAGCATTAAGTAACTTCAACATTCAAGAAGCACATCAGTGAATAATACAAATGAAAAAGCCCAACAGTTACTCAGTAGGAAGAAGACCGTCCTCATGCTTGGCTCCGGCAGCTTTTAGTCAAGATGATGATATAAAGTAAATAAAAAACTCCCCTAATAATTCCAGGATGTTCTCCAGATTCCATAAACCATTAGCATTTACTATTATTACTCAGTTGGTATTTTGAGATAGCAACTGAGATCTCATTGTGCTAGGCATAAAGTAAGAAACTAATAAAAAAGTCATGCTCTCTTGTTCTTTGTAAGAAGGATTTTTCAAAGTGGCGTACCTGTAGGTTTTCAAGTATCCATGTGAGAAGATGGAGCAGACTATGCTGTTTGCATAACCAAGAAACCCAGCGACCATAGAGAACTTGAGTCATTACTTTCAGTACCTAGCTCAAGACTCATTAAGTCATTACTTTCAGTACCTAGATCAAGAGCATGGAGAACTAAGGAATAAGCCCAGCACTGAGGATTTAGCCTGAAAGGGTAAAGTTACTGTGACGTTTCCACATCCGCAGAAAGTCCCATAATAAAGCTGTGTAATACTGACTACGCATCTAGTACCCAAATCTGGTAAACACTTCCAGGTATTAAAGATACTGCCTGAGGTCATTCATATGATCTAGAGGACTCCCTTGGAACTTGAAATTTAGCAGTCAGGCTTGTTTAGCAATTCAAACAGTGTGAAATAGCCAGAAGGTGTGATTTCTTTAGATTAATAAAGAATAACCCAAAGGACTATGAAGTCAAAGCATAACTAACGAAACAGTCAAAGCTTCAGCACTTTATCTCATCAGACTTTTGACAGTATGTCCTGAGAGAGACTATTTTATCTTCAAAGTGACATAGACTGAGTTTTGTTCACTGAACCAGGAATCTGGTGCAGAACCAACTGCAGTCACATTACCGGTACTGAAATCCATTTTAAATACTGACAGGATTACACTGACCCTCAAAGGGCACAGTATCGTTCAAGTGGTTTGTTTGTTTGTTTGTTTCCATCGGAGATGTTTCTGGATAACTAAAACACTATGTGCCAAAGGTATCTCTCTTGTAACTCCCCTGACTTAAATAAGCTCTGATGAGTTATAGACCTGACCCTAGAGAGTTACTTCCCTCCTATATGTGGTTTATTAAAAGTTACAGATAAAACAATATCAAGGGAGCTTTTTTGCCTAAATAAATAAATAATTAATAAAAACCAAGAATATCAAATGTCAAATACTTTGCAAAAGCAGAGTATGTTCCACTTCTGGCACAAAGGCTTTTATCCTGGGCTTGTCAGTAAATAGAATACAAATTAACAATTGGTATTGACTGATACCATAAGTGATTTACAAATTTTAATTTAATACTATAGCATCTCTGAGAACCCAGTTCATGAAGGTGTGGTGTTTTTTCTTTGTTTGTTTGTTTGTTTTAATAACTCTGGTCCTAGTTCAGTAATGTAAATAAATTAAAACTTCAAAACTTAAAAGTTTATGCTAAAATGACTAAAATTATCCACATACATAAAACTACGTACATGAGTAATTAAATTTCTAAAAGTCACAGATGCCCTTTATTTCAGATCTGTATTATTCAAAATTCAACATTCAGCACCATCATTCACTACTTATATAGCACAAAACTTAAATATTTCTATGAAAATTATGCACTTTTCACTCTGGACTGGAGTATATGATTCATCAAAATTAAAATGAGTATCTCGATATCTCAAAATTTGGACAATGAAGAAAGTGCTGACCCATCCCCCATTGCATCTGTTTGTCTGAGAGAAGCTTAGTATTTGAGATGGAATGTCCTTTAGCTGCCTTCTAAAATGTCTGTTATGGGAATAATTAAGCACAAAACACAGACACAAGAACAATTGTAGAAAATGCATCTCAATCTCTTTCACTTTATTATTTCAACTGCCTTTAATAACCTGTTTACTATTTTTTTCACCACCCTTTCCTTTCACATCACAATCATCATCACTGTGAATAAACCAGCTTGTTTTGTCAGATTTGGCCCAAAGACATGTCCTCTGTCCTTGCCAATTCAGTCACCTAAGTTTCTTCCCCTGGGGAAGCCAACACAACCTTTGGGCTCTGCCCTTCATCCAAGGGCAGTGAGAAATGCTATTTTGGTGTCTCCTTTTGGCCTCTGTCTACTGCAACCCAAAGAGAGTTACAACCTAACTCACTACAGTCCTCATTGCTTGTGGTTTCTAATTTTAGTCAGTCTCAAAAAGGGGATAATGGGGGAATAGGTCCAGTAAGTTCCAATTGTTCTTGTTTGGTGCTGGTGGAGGTGGATGCCAGTGTGTGTTTTTTGTTATTAAGTACAGTGTGGGTCTGTGATTTACTGCCTGGCCACTGCCTGGCAATATGGGGTGAGCAGGAGTAAGTGAGCATCTGCATGCTGGGGACAGGACTCCATGTGTTTGGCTTGTGATCTCTTTCTTAATCTCATTCTGTGTACCACTAAGACTTCTTTCTAAAATAGGGCCTTTCATTTTTTAAGTCATATTCTAGCCTTCATTTTTAGACAAGCTGCCCTTCTATTTCTCGAAACTCAGTCCCTGTCTCTAATCAGCCGAAAAGAGAACAAGGGATGAAGCAGCACACCTCACTAGGCTACCCTAAAAATGCTGTATAGATTGTTTCCTTTAATGAATAATGAATCACAAGTACAAGTCTATTTGGAAATTCTCCAGCAGGTCATTCCCGTACCCTCAATGACAATACTACTGGGATAAGAAGTTACAGCCAACAATGTCATGGAGATCAAAACACCCTTAAATAATGTTGACTTCTGTATTTTCAGATCAGACACCAACTGCTGGATACAATGAGTTGTCACTTTGCAAGAAATTGACCTGTTTCTGGATACTGCAACTTTTGTGAGCCAACAATTCCATATTTTATTTAAAAAAATAAAAAAAAAAAACACCACAACCTCTGCAAACTCTCCATTAATATATCTCAAAACTATAATCATTTTTATGTTGTAATCATAGTTATAACATAGACGATAACAAAAAATCATAACCTTATAAATGAAAAGCCCATGATCTTATCATCTGTTAGTTGGAAGTGAATGTTCCTTACATCATACAAGATGTTTCATACAGAACAATGAAAGAAATCTGAGAAGTTAACACCAGTTTAGGGGAGCATTAAAATGTATGTAATAATGCCAAGTGTTATCATAAGATGTGGCTGACCTGACCATTTGCCTGCATTTATAATTCTTCCTAGAAACTCTTTTCATATATTATATATACAGTATTTATAGTATTTTAATATTATATATGTATTTATTCCTATAAATATATAAATATATTTTACATATACCCCCTTCTCATGCTTCAGTAAATAACAACGCCCTGCAAACTTCCTCTTCCTCAGCTGGCATCCAAAGAGCTTGCTGCCTTGTGCCAACTGACTAGAGTCATCAGTATATATTTTTACAAAACAACTTAAGCAGTTAATTTCTACCTTATGTAGACAGGACTATCAGCATACTGCTTTGATAATAAGGGGATGTTGGGAACATTTTGAGAATCAGGATTTCCTGTCTATCTAACATGAGATGCTTTGCTGAACATCTCTCTCTCTACCATATTGCTGATCTTTTATGTCCTCTGGTTTCCCTGTAACATCCACTGAACAGTTACTTGGGTTGTGTGCTTTTTTTGTTTGTTTGTTTGTTTGTTTTTGTTGTAGTTGTAGTTGTAGTTGTTAAGTGTTTGGTTAGGATGTATAACATCACCTTTTTCTATCTAGGTATCTGTATTTGATTTGCTGATGTTTCTGGCCCAGATATTAGTCTACTACGAACCAAGAAAGACAAGAATTTATATGATGAAGGCTGGAAATGTTGCTGGGAAAATAATAACAGTTGGTAGGAAATTAAATCAAAAAGTTGTTCTCTTTATATATAATCACAAAATCCCATGAGCAATGAAGAATTTCTCACCTTTAAATTAATGGTTTTAAACAGTGTCCTTCAAAAAGGCTTTAAAGTCTACAGGCTTTTTCTCCCTTCATTTCAGAGGTGAGATAATAAGTAGAGATCTAAATAAGGCCATCTCTGCCTTTTAGCTAGGTAATGCCTTTTACAGTTTGTGTGACATTGGCAATGGAGCTTCATTATATTAAATCATCTATTGACAACATCCAGAATACATTTGAAGATAATGAATCCTATCTTACAATCTTGCAGAGTAGCTGTGCTTTCACATCTTTTTCTGTTTAGACAATATCTTTCCATGGCATCAAAATAAATAAATTTACTGACATATATGAATTATGTATTAAGCTTAGACTGATTTGTACATAAAGAAACAAAATTATGGTTGAAGCCAATAGTATAAATTGCCTTTTTTGAGGTTTATGCTGAGTTCTAAAGACTTATCACTTGAAAAGTGTCTCTTTTGGTCATATTTATTGACCCTAAACTAGAAAAAATAATTTTCCTTTAAAGAGTTTTTGCATCTTAGTAATTTGAGCAGACACACAAAATTGCAAAGTTCCTTCTTTTTTCCTCATTTTGGGTAATGATAGCTATCTTTGTCTTGCACTGCAACCAAGTAAGGAAATATTTATCAGAGAAAGGGCAGTTGTCTTTTTAGTTCTGTTCCCTTGAGGGACCACATAAATGTCACAGGAAAGTGAGAGAAGATGGAAGAATGGACCTAAAGACTATTTTTCCTTACCTAAAACTTCCCCTGAAAAACATAACCGATTTGCAAACTGCTATTTGTGCAAATCCTTTGGCAGTTTTGGAGCCCCAGCTCTTGTATTTTAAATGGCATGGGGGGAGGGTGGGAGGAATAAACTGCAGCCCAGTGCTGACCATAAGACAGAAGCAGGTGTGGTGCACAATATGTGGTGAAACACCTGTGGATCTTGAATAATTTTCCCATCTACAGAGGTAACAGCAGTTCTGTCTTGCAGGAAGAAGTTGAAGAATATCCACTGACTAGAACCTCTCCTTCCTCTCTCTTGCTTGCTCACCATTGCCTCCCTTTCTCATCTTTCTTGTCTCTCCACTGACATTTAATCATACAAAGGCTATATTGCACTAGAACTTCATTATTTTATTTGAATTCTCAACAGTAGGCTTTCTGGTAATAGCAGCTCAAAGTGCTTTGTCCCAACTAATTATTTATCTTTTGTACGTTATTATTCTTTGCAGATTTATTGCCCGTACATTATATTACTGATCACAAAGTAGCGATCGCTCTGGGAGGACCAAGCCAGATCTGAAGCTCATGTTCTGCTTCCAGAATCCAATCAATCTCAAGTCCGGACTTCTGCATTATGGTGAAATTTTTGTAAAATTTAGTGTTTCAGAGGAGGGCAACAAAGATGGTGAAGGGCCTAGAGGGGAAGACATAGGAGGAGCAGCTGAGGTCACTGGGCCTGTTCAGCCTGGAGAAGAGAAGGCTGAAGGGGGGACCTCATTGCGGTCTACAACTTCTTCGTGAGGAAGGTGACTTATTCTCCATAAACACCAGTGATAGGACCCACAGGAACGGGGTTTAGCTGAGGCAGGGGAAGTTGAGGCTGGACATCAGGAAGAGGTTCTTCACTGAGAGAGTGGTTGCGCACTGGAACAGGCTCTCCAGTGACGTAGTCACTTCACTAAGCCTGTCTGAATTTAAGAGGTGATTGAACTGTGCACTTAGTCACATGGTCTAAACTTTTGGGTAGACCTGTGTGGTGCCAGGAGTTGGACTTGATGATCCTTATGGGTCCCTTCCAACTCGGGATATTCTATGATTCTATGATTGTTCCCAGTCATTGTGTAAACTGCTGGATTGCTTTTTTTATTGTTTTATTTTTATTTTTAATTTTTAAAATTGTTTTGTTTTGTTTTTCAAAAAGTATTCATAAAAGAGAGCTTTGCTTTCCACTGAGTTATCCTTATTAAGATGCAATTCTTGCAAACAATTTAATTTCTTATTGGATACCAGCCTAGCTTTCTGGCAGTTTCTGCACCCCTTTATGCAGACTCTGTTGCAAAGATGTAGATCTCACCAATTAATACTTTTCTTCTATGTGGTATATTGTTTTGTACAAATACTGGACCGTTGCTAGAGAATTCATGAACTTTGGAGGTTTTCTGGAGTCCCTATGGGTTCATGATGGTAATTAGGAGAGGCTGCAAGGTGCTAGATATTTAAATCCAGTATGAAGAATAGAAAAGCTTATTCCCAAAAGCTTTTACCCTTCAAGGCTGAATATTAAGCATTAGCTTTTCAAAACACAGACACACTAATAAATTACATAGGTTTATTACCATTAGTATTTCAACTTTTTTGTTCTTACTTTAATACTAAATCAAAGAGGACTGTGAAAATTCTTTGCTTTGAATAAAGGTCACTAAGCTGAAGAGGTTGAGAAATACAAGATGAGACAGAATCAATCTAGTTCGCCAGATTCCATTGCTAAATTCTGATGATGCTGTATTTCTTCACATGTATTTAAATGATGTGTAAAATTTATAATACAGACAATTTCATAAAGTATCCAATCTGAAATTTCTTTAGGTCAATGAAGCTCTTTTAGATTACAATTCAAGATCTCTATTATCCAATAAGAAAATGTTTCACATATTGAAACAACATTTAAAAATCCTTTCTAGTACAGAAAGTTATTTTCATTCTTCAGTTTCATAAAATAAAAGATGAAAGAAAACAATGTAAAGTTTTTTATTCATAAACAATTTATATTATGCTCACAAAACAAGCCATGCTACATTGCTTTTAAATTTTATTTTCTAGATAAACTGTTATCAGTTGTTCAAGATGTAAAATGGAACTGGTTTTAATTTTATATGTCATATCATGTATATTATAACATACTACATCAGGTCATGTTAAATCCAATAATGTAAGGTGAGTATCAGAAATAAAAAAGAATGAAGTCACACACAGCTGTTTGCAATTATGTTCTGCACCATGTGTTCTATTTTCTATGTATTCCAAATAGTCTCTACCAGTAAAATTTAAGAGTAAATTTGTATTTCTCTACACAAATCCCGCAAACTCAAGGCAGAAGTTTACCACTTCGTTTCTTAAGTACATCAAGCATGACTAGCAAAGTATGAACAGTAAAAACACCTAAAATTCAGAACACTCTTGCAGTTATTCAGTGTTACAGTAGGAAAGTGTCAGAAGTGCAGTCAGGCTTTTCATGGAGCTTTTAAACTTAAAGATCAAAGGGTCAAACAACTATTATAATAATTTCAAATACTTTAAGAACACAGGACCAGATTTCATTTAACATAAACACGTATCATCAGTTTAGCAACTCACAACCTCATGTAACTTAAAATCAAGAATAATAAATTCTAGATTGTTGAAGAAAGTCACAGTTAAAGCTAAAGTTAAAAAGACAGTATCATATAAATGAAGGCAAATCTAGAAGACGGTATTTTTGGAATTGATTATTTGCATGGAAGCAAATTGAAAGCAGGAGATGAAATGGCAAAAGGAAATTAAAGCACACCTCCTAGCTATATGATTTTGTTTTGAGTTGTAAGAATTTCCAGTGAATTCTGCATCCTTCCTACTGCTGTGCATAGTGTTGTCATGTGGCCATAAGCTTTTCTTTATCCTAGTGATGCCTACATTTCTATGCTTCTCTGCGTCTCGGGAAGAGCTCTGGGCTGAAATGGGTTATGTTAATGCAGTCATCAGTTCTTATAATAAGAGAAATGCAGAAGGCTACAAAGATGATGAAGGGTCTAGAGGGAAGGATGTATGAGGAGCAGCTGAGGTCCCTTGGTTTGTGCAGCCCAGAGCAGAGCAGGCTGAGGGGAGGCCTCATGGCGGCCTGCAGCTCCCTCACGAGGGGAGCGGAGGGGCAGGCGCTGAGCTCTGCTCTCTGGGGACAGCGACAGGACCCGAGGGAACGGCATGGAGCTGGGACAGGGGAGAGTCAGGCTGGGTGTTAGGCTTGGTGTTCTTCACCGAGAGGTGGTCAGGCATGGAAACAGGCTCCCCAGGGCAGTGGTCACGTCACCAAATGCTTCACAAAGCTTTTGGACAACGCTCTTAGACACATAGTCTGATTTTTCGGTGATCCTGTGTGGAACCGAGAGTTGGACTCAATGATCCCTGTGAATTCCTATCCATCCAGGATATTCTACGATTCTGTAACTTAATGATTCTGTGATGGACATTCCCAGAGTACTTTTTTTGCCTAGATTAATGCAGTATGCCAGACAGGTTGAGTTCAGCAGCCATAGAAATATCATGTCTTTTTGCATTGGTTAGATTTCAGCTGCTACCAGTGTGCATTACTGAATACTGACAAACTTAAATCTCTTCCTCTGGGACTAAAGTCCCCATGCACTTTGGAAGATTCCTTCACTATTTCCTTTGGGAAACCCCAAGCAAGCCCCTGAACTTGGGATACACAGAGCATAGAATGTTGCAGGCTTTGAACATACCCATGGTTCATGTAAGAAAATTTCTCCCTGCTCTTCCCTCATCCTGTTCAACATTTACATTAAAAACTGAAAACTGAATGTTTTCCAAATTTAGAGTAGATTCTACTGACCACTAGAGCAATGAACTCTTCGTTCTGTGACACACATAACTAATGAGATGAAGCCTAAGCAAGCATGTTTCTTGTTCAGCTATCCATCAAGACTTTTCAAATACCTTTCAGCCTACTGATTAATTTTAATGAAATTTAAAGGAAGTGGAATTTCTCTGAGATACTGTATTTCTGAAAGGTTTGGTCACAAGATACAAAACATAGCTCAAAGTAATGCCACATTTGTAAGTCTGCTCAACTACATAATCAGGCAACAAGGAAAAAATACATGGATGAAAGCTGTTATAAACATCTGGACTAGCAGAAAGAAAGTAGTTTTATTTAAAACTTTCACTTTAGTAATAAATGTGCTATCATTGAATTACAAGAGAAAATTGCATGGCATACCAGGTTTTATGAATTCTCCCACTCATTTAAAGATTGTTCTTGTTTTTTGTGTTTTTTGTTTGTTTGTTTGTTTGTCGTGTTTTGCTTTCCTTGCCCTTATTCTGGTAAATGTGAACTCTCATATCAAATGTGTATTTAGAAGAACAATGAAGATGAAAAGAGAAAAGAAGTTTCCACACATTGAATGGGCTTAACCTCTGTAAACATTTATCCATGGCCATTGACCAAGGAGGGGAGCAATGGGTTGCCAGTCTCCCTCACTCAGCAACTGTTAAAGGAAGGTAAGAAGAAGAAGGATCTAAGTATCTGGGAGCATAAAGATTCTACAAGAGATAAGATGACTGTATTTCATCCTGAGTCCAGATCTGGCTTAATACCTGCCTGTTGAACCACTCTGTTCTTATGAGCTGTGAATGAGATTCAAGCAATAGCTAATAGAAGAAATAAGATAGGAGAGAAACTGCACTACAGATAGGGAAGACAGAAATACATATATAAGATTTTATTAAAATAATGTAATTAATTTGAAATTAATGTGTTGGAATATTTGTATAAAACTGAGGTGATTTATTTATATATGAGCAAAAACTTCCCTAGTACCTTCATACTCTGAAAACTCAACACTGAAACATGACTAGATATTGTTGGTGGTTTTCTGTTGAATAATTAAATAAGATTTAAAAGTTCATAGAATCATAGAATCTTTTAGGTTGTAAAAGACCTTCAAGATCATTAGGCCTTAATGTTTAAAAAGAAGCCTCTCAGGCTTAAAAATAATAATAAAAATACAAGACAAGAAAAGTCCCTGAAACAAAACCTGTGCAAAGGTTGTAAAGCCAATTCTACACTGTCAGTTCCTAAGCCCAAGACAGGAGGAGTAGTGTATGCACTGGTAAACTAACTCAAGTGCTGTTATGGTTGAACTGTTTGACCATACAACACAGAAAACAATTGCTGCAGGCTACTTGCTTTTCAAATTCACCTCATAAGAAGGAGTGAGTGCCCTGGTACCTGAAGAGCTTATTTTTTGTGTCGGAGCTTAAAAAACTGTAGTTGTAGGGGAGAAAAAATGTGAGAAAATTAATTCCATTCCTTTTTATCAAATTTTACCTATAATTTAACCACCTTTTCTATCTTAACTATTTTCTTTATTTCTTCAGTTTCTTGTAGCATTTACAGAAAGGGGGTGCTGAAGCTAAGGTCCAAAGGATAATGTCACTCTCTATGCCTGCTCATGCTGACCCAGAGTAACCCTAACCCTAACCCTAACCTTGTCTCTGTATGTACTATGATAGAAAGAAAGTTGAAAATGGGGAAAAGAACAAAGCTCCGGGACAGCTTTGTTTGTTTTCATACTAGTAATGAGTTTTATCTCATCTATCTCACCTCCTCTCATCTCAAACCTGTGTTGTGTTTCTAGACCTCACAAGTGGGGGAGAGGCAGAGCTGGATTTCATAAAAAGAGTGAGGTCATGGAGAGTACTATGTATATGTTTGTTCACTGTAGGCTCTGCTGTCTTGAATTTTTTGAAATTTTTGAATTTTCCAGATTAATCTCCCCTAAGGAAAGAAAAAAAAACAACTAAGTCCTCTCTTTTTTGGTACAATTTTCTCTATGTCTCTCTGTTGAGTCTAGGGAGTAGGGCTGATGAATGAAGAATGAGAGCTGAGGCTAGGCACATAACAACACAGCCAACTTCTGCAGATGACGGTAGATAACCAAAGGTACTGTTTTAGGGATAAGCCATCAATGACAGATGACTACATTGAGAAGATCCACAGTAACTTTATGTCCGTGTGGTACCCTTTTGTTCAGCACCGCTGCTGCAGTGACACTGTGATTACTCCAATGAGTGCTGTGACAACAGCAGATGACAAAATATCTACATCTGATCAGAAGAAAAGTCATGCAACTACTGAAATTTTTGGAGCTTCTGGTTTTGTGATAATGGGTTTGTTCTCAGGTATGCTGAGAACTGATGATGACACAGGGGTGAAAGTAAAATTCTACCTTCTATCTAAAATTCTATCTTCTATCTAAAATTCTATCTATTCTATCTAGACAAACTTTCGGAGGCAAGAAGTCAGCTTCATGATCATCATACTGACCAGACACCAGAAAATGAGTAGAGTTCCTGCCAGACTGAGAAGTTATGGAGAAAAGTGTGAAAGACAAGGAGCCCCAACTTGCAGAGTCTTGAGGGCATGGCAGAATTGTGGAGCTTCATGTTCCCTGCAAGAATTCCGATGAAGTGCAGTCTTAAGAGCAGTGGGCTTCTCGGCCAGCTGCTATTGCAAGGATTTTGCTTCCAATCTTGCTAATGAAAACTGAAGAGTTTTCTCTTGTCTTCCACCAAGAGAAACTGATTGCTCAGCCAAGGCTACTTTTTTGGTTTTGTTGTTTTCCACTGTGTTTTTTTTCTCTTTCCTTTGCCATTGTGAAACTCTCAAAGGCACATACAAAGTCCCAGGAGACTCAGCTGCGGGATTAGCTTAATTTTTAATACCTGGTGAAGGCACATCTAGCACAGATGACAAGAACTGTAAAGAAATTCTGCTGCTTGTGATGCAAATAGCTAAGTCCATGTCACCACTTTTTTATAGCTAGCATGACTTTCACCAGAGGCTCTCAACAAAATCCAGAAAGTATGTGGGAAACACCAACAGTAGTTTCTGCTCTCTTTTCTAGTGTGTGGAAAGGCATTAGACTCGATATTAGTCTCTGAAGTAGCATTCTTCAGCATGTGAAATGCAGTCGTCTTTCTAGTCCTGCCAACATTAAAAGTAATGGGTTCAATGCAACTCCTCTTGACATACTATATGATGAATAAAATCAAATGGATTATGGAAGTGACCATAATCAAATAATTTTCTTGTTCACTCACAGAAATACTTGCCTCATGGGGAAAACATGGACTAAATACATAAAACACTCTATATTCTCTCATTCTTCTTTAAAATACGTTCATTTTAAATTCTTTTATACTTTGAGACATTCAGAGTCTACAGGTTTTTGTTAACTTACGGAACTTTCTAGTTCAAGGCATGCTCTGAAAATAGTTTCACTGAGTTCCCGATATGTTAAATGGTATAATTTATCACTGCTGAGCATGAAGAATTTTGGACATACTATCTCCAATGTAATCTCCATTTTTACATGATTCTTCTTTTAATAAGAATTTATAATCACTTCGCCTGTAAAAAACCATAACTCAACAAAAATATGTCAGAGATTATTCTGCTGTCTGGTTCAGCAAGGCTTCTGATGAGACAAATTGCTTTGCCAGTTGCAGGTACAGCTCTAACTCCTTAGGAACTGATGGAAAATTCAGGGAAGTAATCCAAAAACTGTGTATTTTCTCTTAAAGTCCCTGACTATGCCTATAGAGGTGGGAATGAGCAGTCATGAAGAGCAGCTCTTGCCTGTTAACTCTAGGGCATCTTGGGGCCATTAGTGATGTTATGCTCCAAGCACAACTGACCACATGCTTACAATTTAGTTAGTCGGCTGAATATGAGCCAGCAGTGTGCTCAGGAGGCCAAGAAGGCCAACAGCATCCTTGTATAAGAAATGGTGTGGCCAGCAGGACTAGGGAAATGATTGTCCCCCTGTACTCGGCTCTGGTGAGGCCGCACCTCGAGTACTGTGTTCAGTTTTGGGCCCCTCACTACAAGAAGGACATTGAGGTGCTTGAGTGAGTCCAGAGAAGGGCTACAAAGCTGATGAGGGGTCTGGAGAACAAGTCTTATGAGGAGCGGCTGAGGGAGCTGGGATTGTTCAGCCTGGAGAAGAGAAGGCTCAGGGGCGACCTTATCACACTCTACAGGTACCTGAAAGGAGGCTGTAGCGAGGTGGCGGTTGGTCTATTCTCCCATGTGCAAGGTGACAGGACGAGGGGAATGGGATAAAGTTTTGCCAGGGGAGGTTTAGTTTGGATATTAGGAAAAACTTCTTTACTGAAAGGGTTGTTAGTCACTGGAATAGGCTGCCCAGGGAAGTGGTTGAGTCACCATCCCTGGAGGTCTTTAAAAGACATTTATAAGTAGACCTTAGTGACATGGTTTAGTGGAGGACTTGTTAGTGTTAGGTCAGAGGTTGGACTCGATGATCTTGGAGGTCTCTTCCAACCTAGATGACTCTGTGATTCTGTGAAGTTCCGTACCTGCCTGGCAGGTTGATCGGCTGGAAAGAAGTCCTGGGCATACACACAGCCATGGACATTGCTTCCAGAGCTGCTGCCTAAACCCAAAATCACCAGAAAGTTTCAGAAATATGAGGGGAGCAGTCCCAACTCTGAGATACTCTGGAATGCAGAGCCTGCACAGATTTCTACCCATGTCTGTTCATGCCTAACTGAAAAGCTTGTATGATCCAAATGCTAACTCACATTTTCAGTGATGAAGCATGTGCATAAATGGTGAACAAAATTAAAAAGCAGTATGATGTCCACTAGAAAAGAAACCCACTTTACTAATCCTTAGACTGTGCATTAGAACGTATATTACTGTTAAACACATACAGAGTATTATTCTGTTGAAAAACGTTTGTCTTTTTCCTAGATTTAGATGGGCTTTGTAACCTCTTCTGGGGTGGAGTTCCAAAACCCCAAAATCTACTGACGATGTCCTAGCTCTCTTCGTACCTCATCTGGGCTCATTCCACTCAATTATAACACTGCTTCTGTCCAGGTACCTGCCTCACATTGATAAAAGTGAGTTTGAGCTACAACGTCAGTTTTTTACTAGCATGACTGAAGATGTGTGCATATGTATTTCGTTTGACATCTCTATTACAGGGTTGATAGTACCTTAAAGTGCTGCAGTTATTTGCTACATAATCATGAGTCTTACACAGCTCTCATTGACTCAGTACAGATTATGGTTTTCTCGGAAAGAAATCACCTTGTTTCAACAGCTACAGAACTCTCACAGTAGCTTCTAACCTAAAAAGGAGTATTTGTCCCCATCTTCCCATGCTAAAATGCACATGGCAATGATGAACAAGATATATATTTCTCTCCAATACACTTTTCAAACTACCATAAATTGTATCTATAAAAAGGACGAAAGTAGCAATTAACTAAATAATGCATGTTGCTCATAAAAAAAATATATTTTCTAAAACCAATTTAAATCAAAGCCTTTTTCACCATTTATTTAATCATTCTGCAAGTTACTCATCCATCAAGCAAAAAATCATCATGCACTACTCCAGATACATAACTTTCCTGCTGAGAGTTAAAGCAGCATCTTATACAGCGTTGTCTGACCACTCAAACATTGCTCAGTTTTACTCTGCTAAGTGACTTATGGGGTATCTTGATTAATAGAAGCTTGGTCAATCTAGTTAATTCAGTGTTTCAATTTCATTAAAGTTCCTGGAAACTAAGGGTGCTTAGCTCCTTAAGAACATTGCTCAGCTGGATCAAATCTTTCAGATTTTCTACTGAAACAACAATAATGGTCTAGACCCCTACTGTTTTAGTTAACACTACATACATGTGCCACCAGACTCTGAGCTGGAGTCACCAAATTGTATTAAGAAAATTTGCAAGCAGACTGACAGAAGCAAGGCTTTCTTCCCCGTGACTTGTGAAAGAGAGGTATCTGGTAACACATCTGATGCTGAATATATATTAAAGGGCTTTATGTTCCTAATTAATAGATGGGATTTATTTATTTATTTATTTATTTCACATTCATACAGATGAAGCACAACTCCTCATATTAAAGTGCTGTGGCTCCATAGCTTATTTCCTTCACTTCAGGAACTGATTCAATGCTTACAATCATGGCAATAATTGAATGCTTATACTGCAGGAAATGAAGTACTAGCAAAACACAAAATTCAGCTGAATTATGAAGTGTTGTGGTATATTGTACACAGAGATTAATCAATAATCATTAATAACAATACTGAAAACATTAAAAAAGAAAAGATGTTTGGCATAGAGTATCTCTTCTGAGCTTTATCACATAATGACTCTTACGGGCAGGAGGTGTGGTGAACCAGGGTTTGAGAGCTACAGTACTGTTTGCTCATGCTCTGATTTTGCTCAGATTCTAAGGGATACTGCT
Organism: Stictonetta naevosa; assembly: GCA_011074415.1. Taxonomy (NCBI): domain Eukaryota; kingdom Metazoa; phylum Chordata; class Aves; order Anseriformes; family Anatidae; genus Stictonetta; species Stictonetta naevosa. The sequence goes on along the minus strand of CM021697.1, from coordinate 11,423,928 downwards.
GAAAAATTGGGAAAAAGGCATAAATAATTCTGTTTCGCATTGTCCCCCCTCTCAATAGGACAATTCAAACCCAAAGGATAAATACATGTGCCTTAATGTTCATCCTGACTCTGGCAACACTGTGTTCATTTAATGTCTGGTGAAACCTCTGTTAATAGCAGCATGGAGAGAGAGAGATTCCCAGCAAGGGAAGAGACATTCCCTTCATGGCCAACATCACTCCACCAAGAGCTGTCTTTAGGGAAGTATTAGAAGAAATGTCTATCTACCATGGCGTCACCCTTGGTACAGCCCTTACCCTTATGATTCACAGGAGCTGAGTGGTTTGGATGCTGTTTAGGGAGCATGGAAGGATGGACAGTCATCCAGCCTGAAACGGACATTTACATTCCTAACTGCCTGGGCTTTCTCAGGGGACCCACCTGAGGTAAAAATGATTCCCTGCCTAAATCCAATTGCAAATACAGTCCGGGCAGAATGTAAGTGCTTATCTCTTCATAACAGAAAACCAGGAAGCTTTCAGGCTAGGAAAGGAGATGCTTACTGTGTTGTGCAGTTGTGGAAAGTAATTTTGCTTGATTGCTGTCTGGATTGGTGGGATTTAGTCTCCAAGGATTTTATTGCACTGGATGTTACTTTGGATCCTAGCATCTGAACTCCAGCCAATTCTTTAAGGTTAAGGAAATCAAATCTCTTAACACAGTAAAGGGGTGATATGAATCAAATTAAGATTAAATAAACCTGAGGTGAGGTCTTCACCTTAACCTTACAGTTCAGACAACTACAGTGATGTTTATTGTTTTGTAATTTAATTTATAGACTAGATAAGGTATAATAATCATGCCCAGCACAGGAAAAAAAAAAAAAAAAAAAAAGTGTTAGTATAGTATTAGTGATAGTATTACTCTGTTTTATATTCTGTAATCCTTAGATTATATCATTCTATAGATGTTCTATATTATTATTCTAAGGACACAAACAGGCCTTCCAGCAATTTTTTCCTATTTCATATAACAATCAGTTCTCCTATTACCAAATAATTACATTCAGAACTTCTTCCACTGAACAAGAGAAGCTCCAGACTTATAAATACATCGTACTTTGCTCAGATTAAAAAAAAAAAAAAAATCTCTGTTCAGAGAGTTTTATACAAATATGAGTTAATGTAATGTGCCCTTTATATAAACTTTATGCTGTTCCTTATAAGAAGAAGATGAAAGGAACACCTACCAGGAATTAAAAAGTCTCATAGCTGAGAAGAAATCAAACCTCGTGCACAACAATACACGGCCTGCATCTGGAAGAGCATTAAGGTTTTCTGAAAGGCTATTTTCTCTGTTTAATTCTGAAAGGCCATGAAACACAAGTACTAATGCAAGTAACATTCTTGTTCAAGTTCAAGGCACATGAAAACACTACTAGTTACAGTCCAGATGCACTGCTTGTTTCCAGTAACAGTATTTGTCATGGGTTCAAAATCCAAACTTAAAATTTTACAAAAATACATTTAGTACAGGCTCTGTGATTATATAAATGCACAGGAATACTCAGAAAAGAAAACACCAATGAGGACAAAAAGAAATATGCCATTTATCTTCTTCAGTGTTCTGGTATGTTCTCCCTGGAGAAAACCCTCAGTAGCTGCCTGGTATTTATTTAAAGTCACTGAATTAGTAATAGGAATTGCCATACTTCCTAAGCAGCCTTTCAAAAAGGAAGATATATGACAACAAAAATCTGGAATGAGTGAGCATGACTCAATACAGTGACTGAAACCTTTAATCCTTTTTTGAGTACTGATAGCCTGCAACCTGCAAAAACTATGCCTGCTGGAGGAGAGGAGAGGCTCTGCTGGCCAAGACCAGCAGCCATACTGGCAGGCAGAGACCTGCAGAGACACTGCGCACAGGACCAGGAGGAACGTCCATCCTCAAGACGTAGCTAGCACCAGTGACTCAGCTGCAAACTAGAAAATATAAGTGGAGAAAGTCACAGAAAGCCATAATTCTTAGTATGATATCACAAAAGGAAATACCAGAGAAGCTCTAAAGCTTTTTGTACCCTGTAAGCAAAGCAAAAGCTCCTTCTGCCTCTATCAAGGGTATTTCCAGGACACCTGCAGTTTTTGTTTTCTGGCATTAATACAAGAATCCATCCCACTGCACACACAGTGACAGAACAAGTGTGCCAACACCAAAGACTGAGGGCCTGATCTTGAGATGTGTAAGTCCTCTCATGCTGACAGCAAAGGAACGTGAATGCACTCAGCACCTGACAGGATCAGGGTCATTGCGCAGTGAGATGTTAAAGCAATAAAAGTTTTGTCTCTGAGTGCACCTTAGGTAAATTTTCCTAAGAGCCTTGACTTTGGACAGCTTTTAATTTTTAGCACAAATGAAGGATCTTCTATGCTGCTCTTTATGGATGTGTTTTAAAACTAAATATAACTGAGTACCTGAGGCAGCTCTCATCGCATGCTGTGCCTTGAGGGTGCCTAGGGTGAGTTTAATTCGGGCACCTAAAACAAGGAGAAACCTTTTTCACTTTTAAGTATTCAGATTTATAGAGTCTGATTATGATTCTGTAAACTAAATTGTAGTTTATAAACCTATAAGCTACTAAAAACTCCTTGGTCCCTAATGCCTCATGGTTGCAGCTACAGTAACATGTATGGAATTTTCCAGATGTGGACTGTTTATCCAACAAATTATCAGGTAAATTATCTGAAAAGAAAAATGCTTAGGTACCTTCCAAAGGGTACTTACAAAGTACTTACAAACCCACAGAAATAAGGGAGATCCAGACTATTGTATCACTAACTACAATGGGACTGTAGGGATTTTAGCCTACAGGTTAGCTTTTGCTTTGCATGCACTAGTGTGTGTCAGGGACTGGTTTTTCTGCCTTCTTTTTCTCTTTCAAGTCTAGATTTTGATTAGAAAAATTAGTTATAAGGAACAGTCATTAGCTCTGTAAAATATCACTGTCCCTATATTTAGGCCCAAGATTTTTTTTTCCATTTTTGTGGTAATTATCTTATATTAACTTGGCCAGAATTTTTTCCTTCTCTTCTGAAAAAAAAAAAATTGGTCTGATACTACCGCAACATCACCCAAAGATCTCAGAGTTGGCCCCCTACCAATATGCAAGTACATTTTTATTATAATCTATAAAAAACCAAGTAAGTATTTGGCCACTTACATTTAAGAAGATATTAATAAGGAAGGTTCTGCATAAATGTCTCTACAGTTATTAATGGTCTGTCCTCAAAACTCCCTTTGTCAAGCACAGGAGTCCTACGTCCCACTCTTCACAGATAGGCAATTTAATTAATCCAAGTGAACATGCCACGGAAACTCTATTTGATTGCACAGCCTCCTGAGATCTCACAGGCATCTTAGTTTACACCAAGAAACCAAAACAACTTCTAAGGTCTCTAGACCGCATACATCTAAAGTTGCTACCATGCCACATCAGCATTAGTTAGTGCCTCTGCTGGCAATAATTCACACTCATATGCGTCCCTATAGGCGTCTATAGACTCCCTAGAGGCGTCTAGTCTGTTAGCTTGCTCTAAGGATGCCTGCTGGGCCCCAAAGGTACCAAGTTCAGTGCAGCTAAAAGGACAAGAGCCGCTTTAATTCAGAGAAAGAGGAGACTTGGCTGCTACCCATCTTTAAGATATAGGTAAGTATTAAATATTTAACATAAAGTAATGTTTAAGGCATTCGAGCAGAAACTGGAAGAGCTAGGTCTAACAGATCATTTTAAGAATGTTAAATTCCTCTCCCCTCCTCTCTCAGCTGAAGCTCTTCTAGGCTGAATTTTGGCCCTATGCAACTCATGATTATTTTTAAAACTTAAAGACTCATGACTATAAGCTACATACTGAATCCCTAAAGCAGAATCCACAACTCCCTTCTCACTCCTAGGGCAGCACAGGGTTTCGTTTATTTCCCCTTGACGTTATGAACCATGCACAACTTCAACAGGAGGGGTGAATGTTTTGCTCAGCACTCAAAACACAGGTGGGGTGGTGCTCTGCAATCTTGCCTAAATCACTTTGCCTTACAGAATTTGCCACAGAAAAGGTAACAAAACCTACTATCCACCTAGTTCTCTAAAATTTGTACCACCATTACTAATCTTGAAGTACTGAAGAGTCCAAGAAGAAATCAGGGGTGAATTGCCTGGGCCTGCACCATGCTGTTAGGTACTACCTCCTTAGGCCCTTAGGTTGCAACCCTGCAGGTTGCAACTGCCTATTTGTGACCCGTACTGATCTTATGCCATGCATCTCAGGACCACATCAAAGGTGGGACACCTCTGCCCAGACATTTTTCAATTCAGCATCTTCCACAAAGTTCTTTTAGCACCTGTTTCACAACCTGTCACATTATCCACCAAGAAGGGCTCGGTCTGTCTGTGCCCTCCTGCCTTCACACTGAGCTTACTGCATTAGCATGCAGAGGAATACTTGCAAGGTTCAGAAGAAGCAAGAGAGAACTAAAAGCTCCAAGGAGGGCCAGGCCAATGGAAAACTGCAGACAGGTACTGGTTTTATTTCAGGAATTTCTAAACTCTTGCACTGTCAGCAAATCCAGCAGGCCTGCAAGGCTGTTGCTGTACTGATTGCAGTCCCCACTTAAGTTGTGCGGAAGCCAGGAGACACAGTAGCGAGCAAGGATCCAAGTGTGATATATATTCCTCTTCAGCTCCATTGGATGAAATTCATGATCATGATGATAAGGTTTATAATCCCGTCATACTCTCAGGCTTCAGAAATCAGCATGGGAATGTATGAACGCTGTAAGTAAAAGCATGTGCTGCTGCCACAGAACAGCAACTCCCAGTACACGAGAGTGGAGAGGTACTGCAGTCCTTGACCAGTCGCAGCCCTAGACATAGCCCTACTAATACAACACCTGGAAATAAGGGTGATCCGCAAGGTCTTCTGTCTGCTACCAAAATCTCCCTATGCCAGCATTATGCATCAGCTTCAGTCTCGCTTCTTTTTCCAATCCTTTCAAACTGTTTTTGTTCTTTTAAACAGTTCTTCCTGTTTCTTCACATTTGTCTTTCTGATATAGCCAGAGACAGACTATCACTATCTGAACAAGACCTGGAGACAAAAGACTGCTTTTACTCAAACTGCCATGAAAATGGACAATAGCTTTGTTAGAAGAGTTATCCAATGCCTAAAGTTCCCTGTCCCCACAGAGAGACAAATTTTTCCTTTTATTTTTTTTAATGTAGGAAAATAACTTATTCTTGTTTGAGCTCCACCCTAAGGGTTGTGAGGAACTACAGAATTGCTCAGCACTTAACATAAGGAGCAGCAGCAAATGTCCCACATGCCTGCCAAGTCCACAGGTTTGCCCAGAAAATACCAGTCACACATTTGCCAACATTTGCCTTTCTTCAGTACAGCAGACTTGCTGCAGTCAGGTCCCCCCAGCCTATGCCAAATTCCCCATTTGTCTCTTCCCAGAGATTCTTTCTGAAAGAAACTAAGAGTTCATCCCCAAATTGGCTCCCAAACCTTGGGCAAGTGGCATTTAAACTCCTTAGGATGGCTGAAGCAGATATAAAGATAAGAGTCATCCCAAAGGACACACAGTACAGAGAACAGGCATATACTGTCTAGTGCAAAAAATACTTTGTTATCACATTTGTTTTCCGGTTTGACAAGTGCAAGGCAACTGTATTACCCTTATATAGAAAAGTCGCTGGCAAGGCACAGACCTGAAAGCCAACCAACACCTAACACCATGGATTACTTACAACAGTGGGACACTAACAAGCTAATAGAGAAGAAATTTAAATACAGGACATCTGTTCTTGTTGAATCCAGCAGACACTCCAAATCCACAAGCAGAATTGTCCCACACACAAATTTTCACACAGGGTACCCTTGTTTCCTGGGACCAGATCAGATCAGACGCAGTTCTGCTACAAAGACTAGGAAACTGGACACCCCTAGTGAGTGAGGCTCTAAGTTCAGGCAAATTATATGAACCAAAGGGCCCGCCTTAGGCTTTATTATTCTCATTACAGGGAGAAAGAGTACAAAAATATTCCACATTCTCAAGGGCAACCTGCTAAAGATTATATGTGTAGCATCAGTATATATCTGTTGAAATGTGGTAAGAAGATTGCTAGTCTTCTCTACCCTCTAATAATGGCCCATGAGTCTGCCCAATTCCTCATTACATTAGAAAGTATTTGCTTAATTAGAATTACCAGACTGTGACAGGGCATCTTCTCCTGCAAATGTCAAGGTCAAAGACAACAAAAATAAAAACATAAACAAAAGAGAGAATACTATGACCTTCAGTCCCACCAAAAGCCATGACAATCCCACTACCAGTATCAACAGGTTTGGAGGTGCCCCTTCCAAAGCTGCATCACCCATTGATGCACTCATTTGAGTGGACTTCCTAGGCTTGAGAACTCAAAAGCTCACAAAGCCTGACAGCACACTGGACACTGTCAACACTTTCTCTGCTTAGAAGTGATGTGTGATGACTGGCTGTCTCCACATGACAGGAGGTTATGGAGTTCCCCAGGAAAATGGCAGTGGAGCTTTCATTTCTGGAGTCAGAAGTACCAGGAACTCCTCATGCACCACTAGGTTCTTCTACCTCAGAGGCTCTCAGATGCACCAAACCTCTGCTGTACACAGTCCTCCTGCAGCTACACTTCCTGCTCATCCTTCTTCTTAGAGAGCTTTGCTATGACCTGGTGGCACTCATACAGGCCTGCTGGAGCCAGGAGATCTGTGCACAGTTGGCATGCCCTCTGCAGCCTGGACTTCTGCTGGAGAGGTAGTCAGACACAGGAAAATCCATCTGCTCCAAGCCACTTTGCCTGCTGGCTCTGTGAAGAAAGGAAAGGATAAGGCTGTCACCCTAGCATGACTGTCCTTATCAGTGATGGGTCAGACTGTTCCACAAGCAATAGCTGAGCTTTTTTTTTTTTTTTTTTTTTTTTTTTTTGCTAGACAGTGTGAAAAGCCTGCTCTTACTCCTAGCAAAGAAACTTATAAGGTGCTAGTTCCCAATCATGCAAAAGACCCAGCTGTCCGAGCAGAAATTGTCCTTGCCCTTGCCTCCCTTTACATGACTACAGCCTCAGAGCTATTCCCTTTAAAATTATCCAGAGGTACCTCAACACATCCTCCCTCTCCCAAACACAGACCCCAAAACAGACTCACCAATGTCCAAATACTGCTTGCTGTCCAGTAGGAGGAAGGAAGAACTTTTTTCTATGGGATCTGGGCGGGGTGCCTGGAACATGCCCTCCTCCACATCAGTTGGCAGATGTATACAGTTCAGTCAGAGGGCTTGTAGCCAAGTCTCAAATGGTGATGGTCTGAAGACGAACACCTTAGTCCTGTCTGTCTTGAGCTGGGGCCTGCTGGCAGAAGGAGGAAGAGGAGGACTGGCTGTCCCAGTACAAAGAGTACATGCTGGTGTGTTTCAGGCAGAAGCGGTGCCTGTTGCAGGATGACGACCATGCCAAGAAGTATCTGACAATGTCTTGGAGTGAGGTCAGTCTCTCACACTGGTGACATGATCTTGACTAGCAAATTTGCAGCATACTGTAAGTTTACCAGAGGTGAGAGAAGTCCTGAACCAGATGTTTCACTTCTGTCCTCTCCAGTGAGATCTTCCAGAGAGCTAAGGGTTGTCCTTCACCCCAAAACAGCCTGATATATAAGCATGAACTGAATGGAAAAAACAGTGAGCATTGATAAAACCTTTTACTCAAAGCAGAAGCAGTTCCATCCATGAGCAAGGGCAGCTGTAACTTTATTCAGCTTTTCTGCCTTAACATAGCATTAGTGACCAGTCTGCTGGAATACTCCCAGGCAGTGAGTTCATCACATAAGTGAGGCTTTGGCAAAGTTATAGCGCCATGTGTGCTGTTCCTTTATGAAGAAGAGACACAGGTGTCCTCTGGAACCAGTTGACAGTGGGTTACATGTGCCAAATGAGGTCCTGAAGACCAGCAGGACCAATAAGGGTGCAGGGGGGCTGATGGCACCAGTCTTTCTGTACAGCCTTATAGAAATCAGGCTCTTCCAGGCAAACTGCCTGCCTGTCACACTGGAGGGTACTGTCTGGTCCTAAGAGATCACTCATGACACTCCAGCTGGGATTTCTAATGGCTCAGAGAATTTGGACAGTCTGACCTTTTGGGTCTCAAAGTCACGTCCACAGCTTTCTGTCTACGGTGGGCAGACAGAGCCATCAAAACCACACCAGAGGTACATCCCATCTCTGCAGCACTTACATACTTTTTGAATTCCTGTATAGAAATGCCAGAATCCAAAACTGTTTTTGTGAACTTCTGCTTCTATTTCAACATTTTAAAAATTGTTAATTGCAGCTGTCTTTGTTGCTGAATGAACATTTACCGCCTCGTTGTAGCCTTTAGAAATAGATTTATCACACAAATGCTGGGAGAATGTTAAGTGTAGCTGAAAAAATGTGTAGTACTGTAATAGCCTTCCCTAAGCAGTAGTGTGTGATAGTTGGTCACAACAGGCCCAAAATAGAATGATTGTTCTCCGAATCAGTAGCAGACCCAATACGCATTGCTCACCTCTCATCACAAGGGACACTTCTGTTTTGTACAGCTGGACTCTTTCTTAACTGGATTCTATTGGTCACATGCTACATTTAGTTTGTGCATTTTTAGCATCTTTTTTTTTGTTTGTGTCATTCATTTTCTCGTATTTTTTCCACTATTCATATTATGTAAGAGTAAAATACATATCATACCAAATTATATCAACTGCCTGGGTCAACTGGAATCCTCCTTTCAGCAGAGCCCAAAAGAGGTTTTTTACAGCAATCAATAAATATATGCCTAAGTACTACTGCAAGGCAGGTGCAGGGAGAGCACTGGGAATGCTCTCCAGACACCATTCACGTAGTCAGCTTACGCAGTAACTAATTGGCTGCTCTTTCATTACCTTGAATTACTAAATATTTTCTTCATATTTTACAGACTTCATAGAATTGAAAGCCCCGTCTCTTGAGTTACAAGAACAATGCCTCATTGGATGGCTTCATACTGAAATGACTTTCACTATAGGGGACTAAAAGCTGTCAAGCCCTATAAAGCTCTGAGAAATGAAGAACTCTTGGGACCCTCTGGGAGGTGAATCTGCGGAAGGCAGGCAATGGGTATTTTTCTTCCCAAACTGGCTTACTTTCCTTTTACTAAGTACCAGGCTGTTGTCATTTTCCAAGAAGAAAAATGAAGAAATTGAAATATACAGGAAGACTTCACATTTTGGCTTTCCATGCTAGGAAAACAAACAAACAAACCAACAACAAAACACAACAAAAAACAAACCTGAGGAAGAATTTGTGTGTCCACAACATGGCTAAAAAATCCTGCTGTTAGTGTAACTTCAGCTAATCACAAACTTCTGCTACTACAAAAAGCATACGCCAACTCTTTCACCATTTGTGCCTCTCCCCTCTCAGAGGCACCAGCACAATGCCATGGAGGCTGCCTGTGATTTTTATTTTAACCTGAACTCTTCCTTGACATATCAAACTTATTCATTAGGTCTTTAATGTGTTTTGTTCTTTTTTAAGCGTTTTTTTTGTTTGTTTGGTTGGTTGGTTTTTTTAATCTATCAGGTGGAAGGACCTAATAAATTCTCAGAAGAATTTAAAAATATATTTTCTTGTGATTACTGTTTCCAAAGTTAGTTTGCAACTCTCCAAAATAATAATAAAAAATACTATTAGGAACTATATCTAGAAACAGCCAAGCACACTTTGCTTGGTTAACCAAGCAACTCCTCTTCATTTGGACAGGAGCAGAAAGGATCACTACAGATAAGGAGAGTTATCTGTTTTTTTTTTTTTACACAGTGTTAACTCTACCACATTTCCCATGTGTCGCCCTAGCACTAGATGCCACTGGCCAGAGATCCAGGGGTGAGATACCTACTGGTAGGGCAGAACACTAAGAGAAGTTTTTACTCCCTGTAAGTGCTAAATGATGCAGCTGTGATTGTTTAAACACACATAATGCAATTTAAGACTCATTCATTGAAGGAGAAAACACAAAGGATACCTAAATATAAATAAATTAATTTCATCTGCCTCACTGCATTTACATCTAAAACAACATCAATAGATTTTAAATAAACCATGCAGTCATTCTTATTTAAATTATTTTAAATATATTAGAGTAAAATAAATATTTTAAGTAAGTGTCTGAGTAAATTGTTGTGTTAAAAACTAAACAACAGCTGCTAACTTTCACAGAAATTCAGTCTATATAAGAAAGAAATTTTGGATCTATTTTTTTTAATTAAGGCCCAGTTCTCAGTTGTTATACATGCCCTTAAGCTCCATGACTTTCCTAAAATGTTGGGTGTTCAGATCAGCAGTGTACTTTTTGGATTCAGTGATATACCTGTCCAGATTTAATTCTGATAGACATTTTTGACTAGAGACAATCTTGACGAGCAGATGTATTTTTTCTTTCAAAAAGAATGCTTTGAAGTTCTGTTAATAAATTAGACATTTAGAAAAAAAAAAAGCATTTCAGAAACAGTGCAGATAATTACCCATTCCTTTTAGCATCCTACCACTGTTACCATTTATGTAACTTCTGATATATAGTCAAGAATAAACTAGTGATTTACAAGTTGGAAGTTTGAAAGGTTATATTATCTTTCTAAAATGAGTATGTGCTATGAAACAGGAAAGATTTAGTCACAGGGGTAGGAAACAAGAGATAAGATAAAATTAAATTAAAATAAAATAAAATAAAATAAAATAAAATAAAATAAAAACAGAACTAACCCAACTAATTACATTCCAGTTGAAAAGAAAATAAATGGAGACACTCCACACCCACACAGGGCAATTTCTGAGCTCATTTTTAAACACTTCACCATTCTATATATAGAAGATATTCAGCAAAAAGTATTTTATGGTGTCATGGAAGGAATGAGTTTTACTAAGTAGTCCTGCTATTCACATATCATTATGGAATGTACCACATTGCTTGCAGAAAATCCCCTGAGATCAAGACCTGATACTGGTAGGTGCTCTATGAAGAAAAAGTCTGTATCTTAAGCAGCTTACTGTCTAAGCAGACAGACTGTAATCAGTATGGTGTGAATTTGGTCTGAACTGTAACACAGCATTTAAGCTATTTCAGTTTATTAAAAGCTATGGTACCCACAAAAAAGAAGCAGGTGTGAAACTGGACCTAAATCACAGGGTCCAGTCAATTACTGATGTACTGGTTTTCAGTTTGCAGTGCAAAACATTACTTTTTCCTGTAAGCCTCAATTTTCCTTAAACTGTAAGTGTAAAAATTCCTTCTATGTTTATTTTCTGCAGTGAAAGATACTATATTCTGAAGTTTGACATAACCTTGTCACTAAGCAGTACAGGGCAGATTTACAAAAGAGCTCATAGTTGCTGAAAATGAAGAAAATTTCTTTCATTTATTCACTCAAATACATATTTTTCTTTGTGCTGCATGGGAATAATGTGTTGCTTAAACCGTACTTACAATTTTGGAGTAAGAAGTTAATTACTAGCTATAGGCTTATCATTTACACAGGCATGACATGCCTGGTAAACTGTGCAACTGTGTTGAAATATGGCAGTGACCTCTCTACCCCAAAAGCTCACAAAGCAGCCATGCCAGAGGCTGTCCCCTGTGGAGAGTGGCTTTTGTGCCATTTCGAGAGCTTTGTTTATATAAAAACCCAGCAGCAGCAAATGTACAACATGCTCAACGTGCCCCCTGAAAGTCTTAATCCAGGTATGGAATGATAATAGGGGTCAGGTGCTGGACCTAGGCTGAGTATTTACTGGATTCAGAAGGAAATATCAGTCCCAGACCAAAACTAATTCCACACTCCAGCCAGCTCCCCAGCATTCCTGCCAGACCACATGAAATATCCACTTATGATTCATCCTATCTTCATTTAGTAATGACTCTTCATGTAAGAACAGAAGAATGTGAAATATTACTAATGCATTTGGTCACCAGTAACCAAGGTTCTGTGTAGCTCTTCATCTGACCTTAAAATCAGGGAGCAAGTCACCACAGTGAATGGTGGAATGACCTCGGTTCGCATGGAAGTCACAGAACGAGAGAAATGCAGGCAACTGTAATTCTGACATTTCTCAAAGGAAAAATGTTTGTTGAATTTTTTAACTTTAATTGTGCAAAGCAAAAAAATATTTACTAATCAGAGTTAAATCGTGCAAACTTTGCTAACTTTTTTAGAGAAGCTTTTTCTTAAACATATTATAACAAGATATTTTATTGGGCATATACTAAAAAATAACAATACAAGAACCCATAGCTTTCCCATAAGTAGTGTTAATTCTATCCACATAATCCATGACAAATTAGGTTCAACACATTTTGACCTATCCCAAAATCTCAAAAGTGCAACCACCTACCATGCACAATCTAGTAAACCACTCTTCTTCTGTTGATTTATATATATAGGATAGTGGGTTGGATGGTCTCAAGTATTTAACGTTAGGCTTTTGGTAAGTTAAAGAAATTACTTAGCTGCCCCCAGAAAAGTATTTCAGAAATAAATGCTCTCAGCTGGGATGACATTCCCACTGTATGTGATAAACAGCTAGAGAAGACAATTTCAGCTACAAAGACTTCACTCTTTAAAGACAAAATTAAAAAAAAAAAAAAAAAAAAACACGCAAAAGCTGACCAGCCTGTATTCGGTTCTTGATATAATTTCAAAAGCATTGTGCAGGGTGTTTTGGGTGTTTTATCACTGTATAAGCTAGCCTGGCATCTTGGGTGAGGGCATCAACTAGAAGGTAATAAATGAGGTATTTATTAGATCTCACCAGCAAGAAGAGAATTTACAGCCTGGACCTCCCAGCTCCTGGCTGAGGGATCTGTAGTCACTGGGCTACTACATACAAAAATAGGTTAGTGCATATGCACACTTCTATATGTAAATGGTACCCTTCTTTAGGAGTCTTGTAAAAGACAGAGCATACCATCTGTATGCCAAACACCTATGTATAGCAGCGGCTTCTGCCTCTTGGCTGTATGCTTCCATCAAACACACAGTCACCAGGCAGGTTTCAGCACCTCGAGGGTGTCCTGAAGACGCCAGCAGCATCTCCCACCTCACACCACATGCACTTGGGTTCCTAACTCTCTGCCCTCACAATGCAGATGTTAAATTTAGGGCTGTAAGCTTTGTCCTTAAGGATCAGCAAACCCAAGACAAAAAGACGGAGTACTGCCAAACTACATTTTCAGATGAAAGCAGGGAAATAAAAACAAACACCCACTTCCTAGCAGGACTCTGCTGAGGAAATTTTGCATTTTATCTCAAGAGTCAGAGGAAATGAACACTATCTGAAGCCCTTGTTATTTATTGTTTGTGTTGACTCTTCAGTCAGTAGAAAAAATGTGCAGAGTACTACCACGATAAGACAACATTAAAATTGTTGTTACTTGTAGTACTGACGTGATCTCTAAAAAAAAACTTTACAAATGGAAATAACATTGCTAAACTCCTCTTATTTATAAGTCACTTTATTCCTGTATGCTGTATCATTCTTCATGCCTAAGCACCTAGGGTAGTCTGCTTCTTAAATTGCTTTTTGCAGATTAAATAACTTTTCCATATCCTTTTGGTATGTAAGCCATGCAAATGAAGCCGATGGCAGTGGCGTGCAAACCAGCCAAACAAGCAGGGCATTCAAGATTTCAACACTGAGGTTCACGCTCCCATCACCTGCCAGCACACCCTGTGACCTGACCCCTTCCCACCCCTCTGGGACACCTCTCTGTCCACGTATCTTCTTTGCCCCTGGCAAACCTCCCTTATTCCTTACATTTTCTCTCTCCCCACTACCACCTGTCTCTCCCCCTGTATATTCTTCCCAGTACTCCTCTCATTTGACCTCATTTTGTCCCCTGCATCCCTTCAGTCTTACCTTTATGCCTCTCAGCTGCCCCCTCTTGCTCCCTGTGAGTGACAGACCCACCTACTCATCCCCTGAATTTATGTCTTCCCTCACATCTCTTCTATATTATCTGATCTTTATGCATTTGGCCACTGGAAGGTAGTCTGGACCCATTTCCTGCATTGTTGACTACCCAGAAGAGGTATTAGATCAAATCACATACCGTCTCCCAGGTGCTGGTGCCTAAAAATCCTGCCATATGCTTGCACGTTATGCAAAGCTGTCCTAAACAATCAGGCACGACCTGTTGCCTTCTCCTAGGGAGAAGGGCAACTCAAAGCACCCTACCTTGTCCATCTTACCCTGCTGAGGCTGAAGTCTCAGCGATGACCAGCTGAATGCAAGAATGACAGTACAGACTTCCTAAGTGGCCTGACAGCTGTATTCCCCTCACTCGAGTGGTTGTGACCAGACCAATCCTGTCCTTTTGGGAAGAGGATGGACTTTGACTTTTTTTTTTTTTTTCCCCCTCTACTAATGGTGGAGTTTGAGCGGACTATGGGAGCTAACTGCTTTGCTTCTGTCTCAAAATTGTGACAGGGAAACTGATTAGGAATCCCCCTTAGATTGTTATCTCATTAATTGTTTAATCTAACATCACTTTGTCCTCCTTTCCTACTGCAGGTCACAAAATTGCCTTTGCCTTAAACTTTTAAGTCACTGCTAACGATCAGGTTACAAATAAAGGGCACTGATCACCATGACATAATTCTGTTTTCAAAGTTTTTGGATGAGGAAAGACTCCTGTTAATATGGAATTTTATCTTCACTGCAAAGAAATGTCAGATATTTTACCTCTGCCTTTTTTCCCACAGCACTTGTCAGAATAGTTACTTTTACCTGCAATACTTACAACATGATTTTAAAAGTAACTTTACATGATACAAGCACATTCTGGAGCACTAAGTAGTGAGACATGGTCCTGAGTTTAACAGTTCACAGCTCCATTTCTCATGCAGATTTACTGCCTAATTGAGCATAAATCCTATCATTCTCTGTGCTTTAGAATAATTCACTATACAATTATTATACTAAGTGGTTAATAAAAAACTGAGGGTATTTTCCTCCTGTGATCTGGTGTGAAGATGATTGCTGCATGGATAACAAGATGAATATTCAAGCAACACTCAGAAGTGTTATTAGCATTGCATTCCAACTTGATAAGATCATTACTCGAGTACTGAGCTTGGTTTTGGAGTCTACACTTTAAGCAGATGTTGATAAATTAGTAAGTGTTCAAAAGGAGCTACGGAAACATCTGGAGATCTGGAAAACAAATAGCACAGAACAAAGTTCAGGTGTGTAGCTTGCACAGAGGCTAAGAAGTAATTGAGTCATCTTCTCAGAATATATGCATGAGGAGATTTTTGATACTAGGGAGTTCTTTAATTTTGAATGTCTAACCAAGTTTGACAGCAGGTAAACTGAAGCTGAAGCTAGAAACATACACTACAAATGAAGAAGGTGTTTTGTTTTTATTTTTTAAGAGTTTCAATAATTAACTTTGGGACACTTCACCTATCATGAATTTCTTGTCCCTTAGCAACCTTAAGTCAAGCTGGAGCATAATTCTAAAAGACAAGCTCAAGATGAAAAAAAAAGACAAACTTACAGCCTTTATGAAAAGAAACCTATGTATTAAAATTATACAGTAAATATGACGTGGGGTCAATTGTATGATGATAATAGTCCCACACACCCCAAAATGTCATGTAACAAAGGCCAGATTCAGCTGAACTTTCGCTGATAAATTCAAACCTCCAGAATCAGTGCTTCTGCAACTCTGGACATAAAAATGAATCTTGTTACAATGTATCTTGTACAGCCCTGGAAAAACATGAAAAGGAAATGAGAAAGTAATTTAAACGTAGCTTGATAGTCATGTAATTGCTCAGAAAATAAAAAAAAAAATAAAATAATAATAAAAAAAAAGTTGCTTCTGACAAAGGCAGACCATACATTTTTGTAAGTTTTTAAAGGGGGAGAAAAAAGATTTGTCCACTCCAGCAGCTTCTTTACCCCAGATGCAAGCAACCATTTGCAGACCTTCCAAGACTTAATCAAGAGCAGTTGGCTAGAACCGAACAATCAGTTTTTGCAGCCAGCTTCCTTACGAGCCTGGGAAGTCACTTTCAGTGCTCTGTCTTAGGCAGTTAAGGTCACTTTGCAGCCTTAGGCTCCTGCTCAATTGATCACTATAACAGCAATGTCCAGACAACTCTGATTGTCAGAATATTTGTTTCAATCTCCTGCCTGTCATATTACTACACGCCACTCTGTACAGTATACAGAAAGCCACGATTAGCTCCATTTCCTAGCCTGGAGTTCCTGTAAAATGTGCCACCACTGTTGTGAAGGCTTGTACTTTGACAGAGAGCTCAGGATGTCTGATCACATCTGTAAACATCCCCTGCCTGTCACTTGTGAGGGGAAGCACTACAGTGAGTGAGGTTTGTCCCAGAGACGAGGTTTTGCAGGAGCTGGAAGCAGATCACAAACACAAACCAGGATGACTGCTGATTTCACCACATTCTGGGCCAAAGGCAGAAGTAATTCCTTTGGTTTAGCTTTCCCTCAATAACCTCTTAGTATGCCTTGCAAAACCCACAAAAATATCAGCAGGTTTAGAAAGCAGAGACCAAGTAATTGAGTATTGACACTCTTCCATATTTATGTGAGAGGCATTCACATGATAAATCAAAACCTTCACCTCCTTCTACCCCAAGTACAAAGGGTTCTCTTTTGAGCCATCCTGCTCTAATGTAAACTTAGAGCAACATGTATATAGATTGAAAAAAAACAAAACCAGCAACAAAATTCTTACAAATATATAGCGCTGCAGGCATGATTCTTCCCTGCGGAGAGGATGAAAGAGCAACATGTGACAGATGTTTGTCATGTCGTTTTATATATTACTCAAATGCACTCAGAAACAATAGTGATGAGAATAGTATAAAAACTAAACAGACAAGACTTAAATGAAAATAGCACTTGAACAAAAACAAAAGGAATTAAATATAGAAAGGCCAAGAAAGTGTTATTAGGAAGCTCTGTTTTTTAATGTAACTTTAAAAGAAAAAGAAAAAGAAAAAGAAGGAGAAAAAGAAGGAGAAAAAGAAAAAGAAAAAGAAGGAGAAAAAGAAAAAGAAAAAGAGAAAAAGAAAAAGAAGGAGAGAAAGAAAAAGAAAGAGAAAAAGAAAGAGAAAAAGAAAAAGAAAAAGA
>CM021697.1:11352048-11404932 GCA_011074415.1 Stictonetta naevosa | reverse complement strand
AATAAAATAAAATAAAATAAAATAAAATAAAATAAAATAAAATAAAAAATCCCACATTTCAATCATAATCAGGGGCTAGTGCTGCTCCAACCCACTCATCAAGTGGAAGCCAGCAGGGTAACAACTTTTCCTCTTTCCTCCTCAGCAAACAAGCTGAAAAAAGCAGAGGACATTCACTCAAACCACTGAAGAAGACACCTCCTCTGCTTTTAAAGGAGGAGCTGCACTCCACTTTTCTTTAAGCTATTTAGGAATTAAAACCAGTTGATCCACACTCTTACATTTAATCACAAACATATTTAGGTTAGAATAAAATACAGCCTTGACATTCGTAATCCCTTATTAAAATACACATTCTGGGCAATATCCAGCAAAGTCTGTGAGTGCATAAAGATGAAGTTGCCAAGTAAAGTTTTCCTAAGTGTCCACCTGAAAATCTCATTAGCTGACTTTATACCTTTCAGCACCAATCATTAAAAGTAGAGCTCATGGTCCTTAGTCAAGTAATCAAGGATTGCAAGATCATACCCTGATTTTGTAGCACTTCCTTAAGCTCCACAGGGATTATCTGTTCCAGTGACTACCCAAAGTGATTAAGTCACATGTACATCACAAATAAGAGATCAAATCTGCTGTCCGTCTGTACAGAACATCTTCACAATGTGCAAATCACTAAACCATGTACGTGACGTAAGTTTTATCCTCAGTGGTCAGATAGCAGTATGGAGGAAGGGAGATTAATTTATTCTTTTACAATCCAGTGGGCAAAAACAAACAAACAAACAAACAAAAAAAAATCAAAACCAAGACATAAAACATCAAAACCAAGTCTTTGGTTTTGTTTTCTCATCCTTAAAATTCATTTGAAATGTAATCTCTAGAAAGTATCCTTCAAAACTGATTTGGATTCATTTTTAACTTTTATTTTTTTTTTTTGCCTTAAGATTGTAAAAGTTAGCAAAAATTCTTCTGAGCAACAGTTCTGCAGATGAAACTTAAATTTCTTGCAGAATTCCACCCTGGATTTCTAAATGGAAATAATAAATTACACTCTGACAGGCCTTTGGCAACATTTCCCTATTTTATTATTATGCATTGAAATCTTACCATTTATTTATTGCACTTAACAGGGTAATTTTACTTCTCTTCTCCATTGCTTTTTCATTGTTCAAGTGAATACTAATGCAAATGGAGCTTATAAGGTGTCATCTATGGCCAAACAAAAGAAAGACTATTACTGACTGGATCAGAGCAGTAAAATAATAAAATATTGTATAGCGTAACATACAGATAGCACCGCACATGTCTCTCATATCTGATGTATCTACCACTACGTAGCAACCACCATGACCAATATTTTCATATTTCATTCCAAATACACACCACAAAAGCCACCAGGTGACCTTTCTGGCCAGAGCTGAGCTGCTCTGTGCTATGAAGAACTTCACCCTGGTGCTCTGGGAATGGAGGATTACAGGTACCTGCCAGCCCACCACTACTCAGGAGTATTTACAGTGGGACAATCAACTTGCTTAGAAAAAGTAAAAAGACCTGAATACACACAATTATTTATGAGGGATGTATAGCACTCCTACTAGAGAGAGAAAAAAAGTATATATAAAGATAAAGCCCTCAGTTCCTATCCACATCATCGTTGTTATTTGTTTCTTCCACAAAGATTATAAATGACCCTTTAGCATCTCTGAGATATACAGCCTCCTCCTTTTCCCCTTATGTAGACACTGTTATTTTAAATGTGTATACAGCAATATTTCCTCCCCTTGAAGGTATATGTATAATTGAGTGGAATTAGGCAGTACCAAATGCAATGAACTGGTCAGAAAGTCAAATGGCTCTTTTAAGTGAACTGAACCATGCACCACAGGACAGCAGGAAACAGAATCACTAACCATCCCACCAGATTCAGTGGGCACATTGGAACCCTAGAGAACAAAAGACAGTTGTGATGGTGACTGAGATCAAGTTGCCTTTATTGGCAATAAATTACAAGCTTTGGCCTCAATCCTACTGATCAAGTGCCCAGCAGTCCCACAGCTCTCTCTGGGATCCTCTAGATTGTAAAATCAGTTGAGGAAACTAACACTGTCCTAACCAAGTATTGAAACCTTATTTTCCACCTAGCTTCTGAGAGATAAATAAACAAAAATACAATTTTAGAAAACAAAAGCTATCTTTGGTAAATTCAGATGTTACCTTTGTAAATGGAGTAACGAGACCCTCTAGTACCTTAAAATACAAAAAGAAACAAACAAACAACAGGAAAAAAAAAAAAAAGTGAGGTGTGTTATGTTTTCAATTTTGTCCATGAATGCAGAGCAATCCACAACAGATTCAGTCAGGGTTTACTCTATCTTAACTGACAGCAGATTTTGTCCCCAAACTGTATACAGAAATCTCCAAACATAAACCATCTATTTCAGCCTGTTTACGTCTTATATTTGTTCAGACAGGTGATCTTTTCTATTGCTAAATGTAAAATACAGATCAAGGCCTTCAAAATATTTTTTTTCAAGACTATCCACTATAAGGAAGAAAGCATATACCTTCTAAAGAAATAAAATAGAAAAATCACAGAATGGGAGATATGTAGAAGAATAATAATGAAGTAATACAGAAGTGTATTTTTGGCCAGATATCTTCCAAAATGTTCACATAACCTCAGGAAAAAAATCTAGTGCAAAAATGATAATCACAAACATTAACTTCTACAACTACAGTTCTCTCAGAAAGTAAGGAATTAAATTGTCTGGAACTGCTCCGGAGTACAAACATTTGGCCATAGGTATTAAATAAATGCTTAAATAAAACTTTTAACACACACTCTCCTGAAAGGACCAGGATGATGTGAGAACCTTCCTTACCTCTCACAACCAGAAAAGAGAAACTACTCCTCTGGAAAGCTAACAATGGCAGAGAAGACACTTTTCAACTAAGAAACAAACTGCACCACTCTGCTGGGTGTCATCTGCAAACTTGCTAAGGGCGCACTCGATCGCACTGTGTCATTGATAAAGATGTTAAACAGCACCAGTCCCAAGACAGACCCCTGAGGGACACCACTCATCACCAGCCTCTACCTGGACATAGAGCCATTGACTGCAATTGTCTGGCTGAGCCCATCCATCTAGCTCCTTATCCACTGAATAGCCCACCTTTCAAATCATCTCTCTCCAATTTAGAGACAAGAATGTTGTGTGGGACTGTGTCAAAGACCTTACAGATGTCCAGGTAGGTGACATCGGTCGGTCGTCCCTTGACAACGGACACAGTCACTCCAGCACAGAAGGCCACCAGATTGGTCAGGCACAATTTGCCCTTGGTGAAGCCATGCTGACTATCTCAGATCACCTCCTTGTCCTTCATGTGCCTTGACGTTGCTTCCAGGAGATCTGTTCCATGATCTTCCCAGGCACAAAGGTGAGGCTCACCAGTCTGTAGTTCCCCAGATCCTCCTGTCTACACTTTTTCCCTTTGTCCAGGTAGTTATATATAGAGAAAATGAACAAGACAAATACACTATTCAAGTCAAAATATATTTATATATAATTTCTTTTATTTACACAGGATCTGATTCAGCTGTCAGAGTTCAGCTTTCAAGGATCAGGCCAATATTGAATAATTAGCAATTATATGTCTCTAAGTCATATTAGTATATGACCCTTATCACTACTGAAGACAAATGCACCTCTATTATTAATGGAGTTACCCGCAGATCATGTTTCTGAGGAACAGGCATGTTATTAGTTTAATACTCTGTGTGATTTTGTTATCAGTGGGGAACTACAGCAGAAGGACAAATTTATTCAAGGTTTCTAGAGAACCAGACAGGCACCAGATCTCCTGAATGCTTGCTCATTGCTTTATCTAGCCAAATATCTTAAAATCTACAACACTGCACATTTCAAACACCTAATTGAAAATACTGAAACTACCTGTAGGTTTTTCTGTTAAAAACAGGTGACAACTAAAGACATTGACATCACCATTAGCATATCTCAGTGTCAACTGTCTCTAGTATCAACTAAGATATATCATGAACCTCTGTTCTATTATCATGGCTATAATATACAGACCCCTTTATACATACAGCTGCATATAAATAACTGTACTAATGAGCTTTCAAAAAGCAATGTACTTGTCTGTCTTAATAGGGTAAGAAGTTCTTATGCAGCGTATTTCCAACCCTTCCTCCTATCACATTGCAACACTAAAGCCACCACAAGACTGTATCTTTATCACTATTGAGATCCTCAGAACTGGAAGGGTGGTTTTTTGTTGTTGTTGGTTTTGCGTTTTTTTGTTTGTTTGTTTTTTCTTTCTTTCTATGTCCATTAAGTGTCAGGTATAGCAACAACATAATATTTCATATATTCAGTATTCTGGTGTTTGAGCTATAGAACAAAATACGTATTTAAAACACAGGGTAGAAGCTTGAAAACAGCCAAGTGCTAAAATGTTTTTGAAATGCAGTGAAATTATGCGTGTAAATTCTTTCAAATCACAGGAGTGAAGGCTGTGATACAGGAGACAGTTCTTCTGATTGATGGTGAATGTATTCCAACATAGAATCAAAGAATCATTCAGATTGAAAAAGACCTCTAAGATCTTCAAGTACAAATTTTAACCTCATACTGCCAAGTTTGCCACTGAACCATGACACTCAGCACCACATCTACATCTCCCCTGGTGCAACTTCAGGCCATTTCCTCTTGTTTTATCACTTGGTGCTTGGGAGAAGAGACTGACCTCCACCTCATTACAGCTTCCTTTGAGGTAGTTCTGGAGTGTGATGAGGTCTCCCCACAAGACTCCTTTTCTCCAGGCTAAACAACCCCAGTTCCCTCAGCCACTCCTCAAAGACTTGTTCTCTAGACTCATTACCCTGCTTTGTTGCCCTTCTCTAGACACACTCCAGCACCTCAATGTACTTTCTCTAGCGAGGGGCCCAAAACTGAACACAGTACTCAAGGTGTGGCTTTGCCAAAGCCGGGGGACAATCACTGCCCTAGTCCTGCTGGCCACATTATTCCTAATACCAGCCAGGATGCTGTTGGCCTTCTTGGCCACCTGAGCACACTGCTGGCTCATGGTCAGCTAACTATCGACCAATACCCCAAAGTCCCTTTCCTCCAGGAAGCTTCCCAGCCACTCATCTCCCAGTCTGTAGCGCTGCATGGGGTTGTTGTGCCCCATGTGCAGGACCCAGACCTTGGCCCTGTTGAACCTCAAAGAGTTGGCCTCGTCCCATTGATCTAGACTACCCAGATCCCTCTGCAGAGCCCTCCTACCCTCGAGTAGATCAACACTCCTGCCCAACTTGGTGTCATCTGCAAACTTACTGAGGGTGCACTTGATCCCCTTGTCCAGATCACTGACAAAGTTATTCAAGAGATCTGGAAATAAAGATATTCAAGAGAACTAGGAAGATATTAAAGAGAACATACCAGTAAGGACCCAACCCATGGAAATGGGGAGTTGCTTTGAGTCTGCTTTGACATAGCACAGAAAAACTGAATTGTCTATACTAATATAAAAAAGAAAACATGCCCTAAATCAGAAAATAACCGTGAAAAGATGACATTTTATATCCATAACATGCTTAATAAAATTTAATGAAAAGAGAGATTTTTTTTTTTATTTAGAAATTCTTAATGTTACTTTAAGGTAACATTATGTATCAAGAACAGTTTCTCCGAAGTTTTTTGTTAAACGGATTCACAAAAACTGGGAGGTACATAAAATTTTATTAGACCAAGTACATTTATTTTCTTTGCTGAGCTGAACTGTATTACATGATGAAGGATAACAAACAGCTTTAACAAGCTGTTAAGATGAGACTTTTCAACCAATATCTACATGTCAATTGTGGCTTGCAAGGCACCACTGAGGAGCTTGCCAAGAGCACTGGCCTCTGCCCCACTCGCAATGCCTGAGGGACATGCAGCCTTGCAGGGGAAGGAAGAGGAACAGCAAAGAGCTAATTAGCACATAAGCCCTTTGGATCAGCAAGCCTGCTGACTCAGTGCTAAATCACAGACAGCACTGAGCTCCAGCAGCAGGGGGTATGTGTGACAGAGCCAGCTCGGGGCAGCACTTCTTCGCAATACTCTGTGTGAAGCCCCTGGCAGAGTCTCCCACTTTAGGTGTCAATCCAACTGGAAGGGATGTCAGTGGAAAGAAGAGATGCGAGGAAAGTAAAGTTCCTCTCTGGAGGCTGTGCAGCAAGAGTGGAGGCAGCTGTCCCAGGGCTAAGAGCATAACTCCCTTCCTTCTCCCATGGTTTCCATCAGCACAAGGGGCTGTAATTGTCTCCATGGGGAGAGAAATGTCCCTTCTTTCTTCCACAGGATGAGAGGAACATACCTTCCACTCCTGTAGTCAGGGCAAGGGACCAGCTCCAGTCCTCTTCCATTTCCTAGGCTAGAGCTAGGGCCAGTAACAGCTCTCCTAAGCATCAGTCAGGGCCCCGAAGGCACCATCTCCAACTCTCAGCAAAACTTCCCACCTCTCCCATTATAGGCTACACATCTTTTTTGAAAACTTAAGAGTCCTAAGCTAGGACTCTCAAAATCTCAAAAGCTATAGCAGTAGCTGAAATTCTCATGCAGCAGCACCGGTACAACAGACTGACAAAGCTTTGTAGCCTGTTAGGCAACTGGATAGAAATACACAACATTGCCTTCTATTCCTAGCTCTTTTTTGCCTCTTTCCTCACATTCCTTTGCTAAACAGCTTTTTGTTTGTAATTATAATAATCAATTACCAAAAAAAAAGAAACAAAAAAAAAAAACTTCACAACCTTTCTGAAAAACAAGACAATCTTAAATTCCCTTGTTTCTTAAACAGTTCTAAGACAGACACAAATCACACTCAGTGCATATGTACATTAGTCCAAACCCCATGGTAAACTCTTAGAACACAGCTCTAATACTTGGAAATGTAAGATCTACGGTCATTGGCAATTCTCCTACAAAGGAAACACAAAATATTCCACACTATATTGTGAACTTGATAATGCTAATATAAAATTGTCCCAAGTAGTTGATATTGGCACAAGAAAATAAAGCAAACTTCAGCAGAGCTCATGAAGTTAATGAACTTTCCAATACAATTCCAACCAGAATAGCATAAATCAGCATGGGCATGAAATTCTTGGCTGTCTTGTTTGACATAAGCAAAGCAGAAATTATGTGTTGTTGCAGGTGCTTTGCAAGCAAACATGACACCTAGCTGATTGTTAACAGATGAACTTTTTTCAAAGGCAAATGAGTGAAAGGAAGATCTTCAAGATGACTAACAAAAAAACCCAGGTGGAAGTAGTTATGACCATCCCTGGGATGGAGCAGTCAGAAGCTATTGCATTATGTTCAGATGGCACTGGAAGCAGGCTGCTCTTACTGGGGCTAAGAGCAGCCTCCAGCAGGCGTGTGAAGCATTTCTGACGCTGACAGCCACTTCCAGCTGGGCCAGGCACTGTGCAGCTCAGCATGGGCAGCTCCATTTGGCTCATACGTTTTAAGGAATTACTTCATGTGCATCTCATCCTGAAAGCCACAGAACACCTGCAATTTATACTCCAGGAAAGCTGCTGAGTTCCTTGCCCCTTAAAAGCCAAATTCTGAAATTATATGATCTATAGTATTGTTAAGCAAATTGCCTATTTAATTTTCCAAATGTAGGGATAAAAATCTCATTTATACATTTATACAAAGTACCAAATGTGTAAAATACCTTACTGAAATTAAAGATGGGCCCCCCCCCCCCCCCCACTGCAGGTCCCTTTTACGTTTGAAGATACATTTCACATAAAATGCAAAGCATTTTGACTGCCCTGAAGGGCAGTCAAACAGTCTTTCCAGTGTGCAGGTCAGAGCAGCAGAGGGAAAAAATGGGTCAGAAGAAAATCTGATAATTGTAAAGGCATCTATACCTTATAATAAAATTTACCAACTTGATTTAGAATTAATTACTGAAAATTTAACCAATATGCTCTTCATAACAGATAAATACAAAAGTAACAATCTAAAACATAAAAAAATAATCCTTGACTTGGGTGAAACATCTTGTTGTTTGTTTGTTTTCTACTGGTTTTGGTGTGTGTATGTTTTTTCCCCCTTCACTATTCAGTTGCCATTCTGAAAAACTTTTGTATAAATCATTCCTTGCAAGTCCACCCTCCTTAACTGCAGGCTGTTTTCAGGAGACAGAAGTATCTGTAGCTGCCAGACTAGGGGGAAAAAAAAAAAAAAAAAAAAAAGGCTATAGAGAAACAGCCTAGGCTGTTCTTGGATTCGATCAGAAATTGCCTCTCAGCATTGATACACAACCCTGTTTTCAAGCAAAACATGAATAAACATGTGCATAAACTTTTGACTCAGAGCAATGCCACACTAGTTCTGTGATCCATCAGATCTTAGAAGATAAACATGATGAGATGTGGTCAGTTCTTGCTGGGAAGGCTTCCAAACAGGAACTTAAAAGCTGCCACTAGTTGGAGATTGAGTAGATAGCACTCTTCCCACTGTGTATTTGCTCCCCATGGCCAGCAATGTGGCAGAGAGCACTTGCTCTCAAGTTATAACTAGACTGAGAAAGACTGGTCAGAAAAGAAAAAAGCTCTGGAGTCTTGTTCTTCCATTTTGTGTTAGGGGAAAAAGAAAAAAAAAAAAAAAAGAGGAGAAAGGGAAATCTTTCAAATATTTGCTGAGGAACTCCTGCCCAGGTGTAGTCCTGCACCAAAGGTCATTGGAAATTACTACACAGACATGTTCCACAGGATGGTCTCTAAACCAGATTAAGAGCACTCCCATTTGTCTGTCCTGTCCTTCTGATGGCATGTGGACAGACACACACATACACACACAAGAAAAACACCAGGCAGGATGACCCCAGCTCCCTTCAAATACGGGTATTGTCACCTGCTGTCACAGGATTGCATGCAGAGCCCAAGTGCTGGGTGAGTTAAGGACAGTGAAGAGCTGATGATGGTCTTGGGAGAAGAAGGATCTCAGTGCTATTCTTTCAAGTACAGTTTGGACCTGGGATAATGCCATGTTTTTTTCTTTATAGGAGTATAAATTATTAACTTTGGTTCCTGGACCAAAGTCCATCTCATCTCACCTATTCCCTAGTGATATGGACTGCACAGAACATTAAATATCTTCAGTACCAAATTTCTGTGTATTATTGCACTGCAAAGCAGCTGCCATTTTTCAGGCCAGAGACATCAGCTTTTCAAGGTTTCCTTTGTTACTTAGTTCTACAAATGACTGCACCTGTAAAGAGGCTCAATGAATTAATAATGCAAATGCAGGGCAACAGCGTGCTTATGACCAACTCCACAATCAAAGTCTTTATAGACTGCCTACATAATGTATTCCCCATTGAAGGGTGCTGTACAATGTGCAGCACTATGTGGTTGCCAAAAGGAGTCTGTTCATCAGTTCAGGTGTCCATAATGTGCTGCACTGGATTGTGCCACTTTTGTTTAAAGGACCTAGAAGTATTGTGGTGCATAAAACAGAATTAAAGAAAGATTGCAGAACCTCAGCTGATGCAATTGTTGATATTATGCAACTCCTTTCTCCTGAAAAGGTAAGGCAGATTCAGCAAGACCTGCCTAGTTTCTTGTACAAGGTAAAATCCTTCTCAGGCCTTTCGCTGATCATCTCTAACTCTGCACAGGCCCCTACCACTGAAAGAGGAGGATACGGAGATCTAGAGATTCCACCAGCGCATAGCAGAGAAGTGTTGGGGAGTTCCTCCACCCTTTCGTTCCCTCCAGCCTCTCCGCAGGAGAGAGGAACGTTTCCTGTGAGAAAGGAGAAACCGATGCCAAAAGCAAAGTGGGGAAAGCACAAGGGACCAAAAGCTCTCCACAGAGGGACAGAAGACCAGAGCCACGAAGGCACAATCTTTGGTGTAACCACAACTGAAATTGTCCTAATGGAGCCGTGCCTAGGACTAGGTGTCCTCATAAAATCAAGACAGTCTCACTTCTCAGCAGCTCTTCAGT
This sequence comes from Stictonetta naevosa, assembly GCA_011074415.1. Classification (NCBI taxonomy): domain Eukaryota; kingdom Metazoa; phylum Chordata; class Aves; order Anseriformes; family Anatidae; genus Stictonetta; species Stictonetta naevosa. Next base: position 11,394,896 of record CM021697.1, on the reverse strand, counting down.
AATTGGCAGGGATGTCACCTGACATCTCTAAGCCCTAACCTTAATTTTCTGCAGGCTGGGCTAAACCTGGGATTCTATCAATTTCCCCACACAATTTGGGTTAAAAGATGGCATCATTGGAGCACTTAAAGAAGCCACTATCCATCTTGGGTTATCTGATTTTTCCCAGAATTGTTAAAAATGAGAGGTGCTCACTGGATTTTTTTTATGACTGTTTTGTTCATGTCAATTGGCAAACCAAACTTTGCCTGCAGTAACAATTTTTAGGATTTCTCATATTTCCAAAACACATTAGGAGGTTTTTAAAATAATAATAATAATAATAATAAAAAAACAAACAAACAAACAAACAAAAAACAGCCACAATTCTATTTTTAATTTGCCCCTCATCAGGTAGTGGCTTTAACAGGCCAGAATAATTTGAATGGATGTAATTTTACAGTGTGCTTGACATACTTATGTGTCTAATCAACAATGCAAACGTAAGTATCTCATTAAAATACAGAAATTTATATTGCCTCCGTCTCCTACACTTCACCACTTCCAATATATTTCTGAACTGCACTTTATGTTAGGAGACAACAGTCCAGCCCTAGTGTACAAACCTCTTCATGGTTGTGCTTCTTTACCGTTGACAAAGCTTCTGGTTTACAGAGGATTTGTCATGGAATTTAAAATAAAGACCTACAGTATTTTTTACTCAAGCAATCAGTATAAAACCTCAGTGAATACAAAGGGTTTTTTTTTGTTTGTTTGTTGGTTTTTATTGCAGTTCTATGCCTTACACAAAGTTTAGACTTGCGTGCCTTTACTTGGATGCAGGACTGCTTGCATAGATTTTTTACTTAAATTGCAGGGCTCTCCATTCTGTTCTTGATTGATTTGAGATTTTTGGCAAGTAATTTCACCATTGTGTGGTTCTGTCTCTTCCTACCTGCCTGCTGTGTCCAATCAGATTCTATAAACTCATAGGGGCAGTGACCATTTCACTCTCCTAGCGTGCAGTACCTGTCTCCATGAGATCTGATTTATTTTCTCTTGATAAACTAATAATAACATTAATGTTCTGAGTGATTAGTTTTGTTGTGTTTTGTTTAAGGATAAATTCCTTAAATTTCCAACTGCATTGGAAAAATAGTGACAATTCTACTGGTAAACCATACATATTCAGATAGATCCTTTCTTTCTGAAAAGCTAGACAGACTTTAAATAAGGTAAAACCCACGAAAATGGAGCACACATGATGAAAATACAGTCACTACTATTGTGAAAATCATCAATTTCCTGTTATGCAGCATGAAGTGTTATGCACTTTTTTCCCCTGCACTGAAATTCACTGAGGTGGTTGGGACAACATGGCTAACTCCCTGTTGCGGACATGTGAGTAAGTTCTTTTTGCAAAGGATTTTTAGAATCTGGAAGCTATTCATATAGTTTAATAACAATGATAATATTAGTGTCTAGAGAGATATATGTGAAGGCTTCTGTTTTAATGTCTCAGCCGCAAATCACTTTCCCAGTAGCACTCTCCTCAATACCTGGCTCACAACATGCACACACAAAGGAAGGAATTCTGCCGTTCACTGAAACCAGGTCCTAAAGCAACTGGTAAGGAAGTTGCTTACTGCTTAGTAGAAATATACTTAATATTAACCCAGCAGAACCCTACTGGACCCAATTGGCTCTGCTACATTTCCTAAGAGAAAAACAAATAAATAAATAAATAGATAAATAAATAAATTTCTCCAACTTTTATATTCAGAAACATTAATTTTATTACCCTTCAAACACACACACAAACATCAATCCCTATCAAGGCAAAGCAACTGTTACACTTCTGCAAGTCAGATTAACTGTACACAAAACTCTACCACATTTCACACATATTAAAGGAGACATTTTTAAATTTTATGGGTGCATCTGTTCTGAAGAGTACTTCAGTACATACGTACCACAGGCACAACATAAAAACTCAGAATAAATACAAATCCAGAAGACCTTTTGATTGGTATTTTAATTACTGACTTTTAATTTTAATTAAGAAAATTCAGTATCTTGATTTTAGTTTATTTTTCCCAACAAAACCTCCAGTGCTCTACTGCATTCTTTTCCTGAAGTCTTTTATGGTATTTTCACTGGAAAATGACCAAATAGAATGAGTGTTGAAAAGGCGCTTTTTACTGGCTTATCAGAAATTCCAGTAATTCTTCTAGAAGTTTATGGGGAGGGAAATGTTCTTGGACAAGTAAACGGAGCAGATAAAAAGAACAACTAAATTGTTCAGGAAATATATTCTCTACATATAGCACAGCTAAGGGTTTTTGAACAGCCTTCACTACCAATGGCTGTAGCAGAAAGACCACGAGGCAACAGACCAGTGCTGCCAGTAGCAGAAGCTCCACGTTAGTTATAACTGTGTATTTTCTCTTAATCCTATTGCTTGACTTCTATCTGCTTCACAGCTTGTATCACTAAGACCAAAATATCGTCAATTAGAGGTACAGATCCTATGTTAAAATGATACAGAATATGTCCAATAACTATTGCTAAAAAAATCATGGCCAACTCTGAATTTAATGTGAATACATACTTACATTGCCATAGAAACTAGAGACTCCCAACTTGAAATTGTCACGCTAGTTGCTGTAACAAAAAGGCAGTTCCACTCACCAAAAGGTTTCAGACTTTACACAATAGACAACAGTCAGATATAACAAACCCACACTGAAAGAGAAATCAGAAATACCAGTAAAACACGCATTGCCAACATAACGAACAGCAGTCACAGCACACCACCTAATACTGTCAAGTGCAGGGTTGGCATCCTAGCGCAACTGAATTTCAAGGTGAGTTTTTGCAGAAAAATAGTGTAGCAGCTCTGCAAGTAATTGCACCTTACCTAACCAAAGCCCGCGGCAGTTTAAATTGTAAAGGTGTTCACCTCCTGCTCCAAGCTGCTACAAGGGTTAAACAGCTGCTGCCTTTACCACTCCATGAGGATTGCACTCAAATGATGGGAGCGTACAGGTGCTCTAGGAGGTGAAGTTTGCAACAGGCCTCTGCAGTACTTTGAAACAATAAAAGCTGTTCTTAGAAAAACAGAAGAACAGAGAATTAAAATCTATCAGGTCTAATCCTTGTTTATACTGATGTACCATTTTGGAAGCAGGAGAGGCTTTCATGACATTTATTAATGCTGATTTAGTACAAAGAAGGACTTAGTAAGAAAACATTAGAAACTAATAGAGCCATTTCATTTAGTACTACTTAAAGAATTATCCCCATGAATGTAACAAATTAGAAAATACGCAATGTAACTCATACAGGGTATGAGTAGGTCCTTTCCTTAGTTTTCAATCTGAATTTAAAATCAAGAAAACAACAACAAAATGTGTGTGTTGTAAGAGCTTACAAGTGAAAATCATGTCCTGAAATGGAACTGATGCCCTATTTTTGTTCTCTTTCAACTTCTTAGCACGTTAGGTATGGCTTTATAAAAAGTATATATTTTATCAGTTGCAAGGAAATATGTAGATTAACTCATGATTGACATGAACAAAACAAAGCTGGAAGGTTGTTGTTTTTTAGCAAAAACATAAAATATGAGATAGCCTGCATTTTATTTTGACAAACGCAAGGAAAACGTGATATACAAAGATATGAAGATTAAATAGGTGAGTAATAAAAGATGACTTATGCCTGTTTCCAGGAAGGATTTCCACTCTGAAACACCCATGTTACAACTACAGAATTTACTTGCTAGTGTTCAGCGTTAAAAATGTTGCTCATCACTTTCCTACTATTATTTTCCAGTTGTTTGGTTGCTTCCCTAGATCAGAGGTCAGAAAAGAAAGGCACGGAAGTAACTTAGTGTTGGTAGCATACACTACTTCTGAAGGCCAATGGCATCATGAGCTTGCTGGTATCAGAGTGGGGATGCAGAAGGTGAGCCAGAGAGGACAATGTGCCACCTCAGAGCAAGGGACCCAGCATGCAGCTCTGCTGTAATGGGAACTAAACACTACCTGGTAAACCTCCATTTTGCAGATCTGTTTTCAAGATGCAATTAGACAGGATGCAAGGTAATCTCATCTAGACTTCTTTTTTTTTTTTTTTTTCCCATGAAAGGTTGGATCTGATAATCTTTTGAGGTCCCTTCCTCCTTGTGTTGTTTTATGACTCCGACTGACAAACACACATGAAAGTCATCTTGGGTATTCCTTTCAGTTATGGGTTTCTCTTTCCCACTTCTCAGGGTGCACCATTGTTTCACCCTACTTTGGTGAAAACTTCAGACATGAACTTAGATGGATTAAGAACAACTCATGATTTCAGCTAAAGAAGAAGGAATAGTAATTATTAATTGGAATGAGTCAGTTGTAGGGATCCTAGAGGGCTAGCTTTAGCCTAGCTTCAGATTTCAAAGTATTTTGAGGCACTAAGGTAGCTCTACGAAATGCATATGCCCTATGCTCATTTCTTAGTGCTGGAATCTCCCCAGGGCTGTATAGTCTCAAATATGACAAAATGTGACTTCTAAAAGCAGTAATATTTTAGTTTAATAACCTCTTTGATTTTTTTTTCCTGGCATTTTCTCTCCCACCTTTTACATTCTTCATTTTGTACCCTGTTTTATTTCCCTTCTTCCTGAGTTCATGTTTTGTGGAACTAACCAAAGACCTCCAGGAGAAACATTTTAAGTTGATAAGCAGAATGAAATGGCATAAATAATATCATATTATTTATGATATTTTAATAATCATAAAATATATGTGAAAGAGAAGACACCTGGCAGAGCCATGTTGAGCACAACATACTTTTGATGAAGCTGTCTGGGTCCAAGAAATCTGCATGTACTGATGGAAAGTTCAGAAATAATGCATTTGTGATTCATTTACATGTTGTAAAAAGGGTAAATACACGGCAGATATATACAAACTACAGCCTTCTGTCAGCTAAGCTTCTAGTAAAGAGTCCAAATTGTGGATAGGATGTGTGAATAAATAAGACTTTAGGCTAACATTACAAGCACATTAAAACCATAAGAAAAATCTGTTTTAGAGATTATCAGTTACCAATTAGATTTTTTTTGTCCGGTTTAGGGATGATAGATCAAGTTCTTTTTTGTTAAAAACCCTTAACTGTCTTCCTTTATTTTGCTTCTCTGCCATTTCACTTTCCACTGTGGTAGCTTCAGCTTAGACTGAGAAAGCAACACAAATGGCCTGCAAGAAAGACTTGCATCTTCTTACTGGGTAGGTTTCCATGAGGCTGAAAGTATGCTGATTTGAACAAATTAGGTATGTTGAAGAGATGCTGTAACAACAGAGCCATTTTGTGTATTCCAGAAATGGGAAGATGACTTGGGCTCACAGCCCTTGTAATTTCAGAAAATTCAGTTAAGGACAGCATTGCAATGACATTCAGCAATGAAAACTGGAGATAGCCTCGTTGCCACTAAAATCAATACCTTCAAATTCCGCACAGTAGACTGCACCTGCTTAGGTAGGCAACTATCTATTCAACCACATTTCAAAGTTTATGATGATTTCGTTTACTATTGCAGAACATTGTATAATACTGTACACCAGAGTCAGTGGGTCCATTGTATTTTACATGGATGCATCAAAACATGTATGAAGAATACTCTACATTAGTACTGAAGACCATAGTAATCATTAGAATATTACTTCCTAAAAGTAATACTGAACAAAGCCTTATATGTTTTCAAACTACTGATACAAATCCTACCTACAGCTCCCAAAAAATACAGAAAGATGTATATGAATACTTATATATTTATAAACATGTATTATATATATGGAAGAAAAAAGCTTCTTTCCATGATGTTAGCAGTCAAGAAATAGCATTCTGTCCTCAGACCCTTGCCTTTGCACTCTCCAGAAAAAAATACAAATACAAATAAATAATAATCCATTTTTATTTGTTTATACCACTAAGAGGAAGAACAAGAAACATCTGCTTCCAGCAGCACTTTCATTTCCATCGCCCTTTCTAAATCACAGTTATGACCACCTCCTCATATAAATCCCTTCTGAAGGAGCACTTTTTGTATGTATACACTTCTTTTATACAAAAAATGTAGTTGAATAATTAATCAACTCTTGTCATGAAAGGAGCTCCTCATCTGTTAGGAACAAGGAGGAAATCATAAGCTGTGAAAGCACAAGCTCAGAGTCTGTGCCTTTCTTTAAATGTTGAATTAATGCAGGTGGGGTTACAGCATGCAGTCAGATGCAGTTCTACCCACTCATACCACTACGTTTGTTTGATGTCAACAGTATCAGCAGATGGACAGGTGTGAGTATGAGATGAACTTAAGCATATGTGACTCAACAAAACTAAGCAGAGTACTCTAATTATTTCATTTCTTCAAGGAAATGATGCACTAATAAAGTCATGGCCCCATCCTTTAATGGCACAGTTGCAATTCTCAAAGAAGGAAAAAGACTGATGAATGTAATTCTATTGCCAGTGTACACACAGAGTTCCTGACATGAAACATCACCATTTCTCTGGAGGAGCTGAAGAATAAATCACTAGCTACATGAGTCAGAAGTCACTTTGAATGGTCTTTAAATTAAGATGGACAAGCATAAGAATGACATAAAGTAATGGTAAAAAGAGAACTCCAAATTTAGTTTCTAGAGCTAGTTAAATCTTAAGAATCACAAGTTAGGAAAAGAGGAATAGGTCTGAAGTAGGTCCCTTTTCTTTCTTTTTTTTTTTTTTTTTTTTTTTTTCTCAAAGAATATCCACACATTTCATACCAGAAATGCAACCATGCAGTTTTTCATAGTTCTTTGGGTTTGTTCTCTCTGCAAGACATTTATGAATTCTTTTTGTTCAGGAAAATCATGCAGCTTACTATTGTAAAATATTGTTATTTACATTAGGGAGGAAAATTTTATACAACATCAGCATTTTAGAAGATGGTATATATTGATACCCAGGGATAGAAAACACACAAAAAGACAATCTGTATGCAGAGTATTTTAATGAATGTAGGAGAGAATTATTGGTGAACTTAAATAACCAAATAAGTTTCTTAAAAATGTAACTACACATATTAAAATATGTATGAAAAGGTCCATAGGAACATACTAACGTTTTAACTTGCTGACATGCTATTTACACATGCAGGGCAAAACTTCATAACAACAAAGTATTACTGTACTTCTCTGTTGTAAAGCATGTTAGAAACTTCTAAAGAAAATACAAGCTAACTGTAAGCCAGGTTTTAATTGTGAAATTTATGGATGAACTAGTTAAAACTAAATGTATATTTTTTAAAGGATACAAGGCCTTTTTCACTAATTACTAAATCCCTTAGGCATAAACCACTGGGTGCACTCTTCCTTGGAAACCAATGCCACCAACTACCAGAAATACGCTGTGAGGGAAAGTGGACCTGTGGTCTACCTATGCATAGCCACTCTAATCCTAATGAGGGTCCAAATCATCTCCTGACTGGGAAAGGACTTGCAAATATGCCTAAGTCCATTTACAGTTGGCAAAACACTTTAGCATATGCTTACCATTAAGTAAATGATTAGACTGAGAAAATAAAACTGGTTTTAATTCCCTTAATTATGTGCACTAAATCCATTTTGCATAAGAAGCTAAAGTATTATGGGTTGATGCTTAAAGTTTGGAGATTTAGAATCAAATCAGAGACAGTAGAGAGTGTCAACATAAAGTGTAAGCGCTACTGAATTCAACATGTAGCTCCATATGGTCATACAACTAGTTAGCTACTTCAAAAAGTAAATTAAACTCTTCAGTTAGTCAGAACACCTGGCTACTCAGCATGGCCAAACCATTCTCCTTCAGGAAGAGGTGCGTCAGCTACAGGACAAAATCTGAGCTCTGAAATCCATGTTTACTCCTGAGCTCTGAAATCCATGTTTGTTCTTCTGTGCGAAGAACAAAGAACCTGGTTTATGCAAGCTGTATTGGAGTCTGTGCACATCATAGACCTGTTCCGCCTACCGATGGGAATTGCTGGAGAAAGATACTGTTGATCTGAGACAGCAGTGATGAACAGGGAGTGGAACTGGAGACAACATTGCTCCTCACATGACACTTAGTGTGATTACTTATCCAAATTAGGATGTCTTTCCTTAACACATTACTGGTTTTACAACTAAGCATCTGTGCATCTGTGGGAAGATAGTACTTAATCTAAAATGTTCCACATGTAAAAACAACTACATTTGAAATGAAGAAGTATTTCTTTCAGAAACTGTAAGGATCTGTTCTTCACCAGAGTGAGCACAAGTTCATTATACATAGCACTTGCAAATATACCTGACCATTCAACTGCAATACAAAATTCTGTCCATGGAATATTAAAAAAAAAAAAAAAAAAAAAAAAAAAAACTTTATGGAGAAAATCCTGTCTCTTTTATTTGCCACTGACTTCAACTAAGCCAAGATTTCCCCCAATGTGTTTTAAGAGAATTTCTGTGATTCTGCCAACAGTAGCACAATCACTAGCTTGCCACAAATAAATAAATTAATAAACAAAAAAACAGGGAATGGTCACCAAAGAAAGCTTCTCTATGAACTCTCACAACTAGGCTTAAATGATAATAATAATAGTTTCTACAATGTTTTCTCCTCACACAAAGCCAGCCAACGATTTCCTGAATTAACTCCTTATTTACTGGGTATCATACTTACAGGAGTCCTATGTAAGATCATATTGTGGAACTGCTAGTTAGTTTTTCAAGATGTTTACTCATCCTGACGATACAGAGCAACTCTTACTTTATAAGATTGTTTTTTCTAAGCTAACATTTTTAGCTCAAGATGTACAGTTCACTAGAACAGCAACATCCTACTGAACTTGTTTTAAAAGTATTTTACCTCATAATGCAATAAGACAAATCAGGAAAGTACCTTTCTTTTACGTAATTCCAAACAGTTAACCAAATACCTGTATACTGAATTAGCCAGTTCCTGATTTCATGTACACATGAAATTTCTCTGCTGAATTATCAAAACTTTCAAACGAGAAACACTCATAGTCTCTTAAGCATCCCAGTATAAATAGTAGTGCTCTACCTCCACATTTCTCTCTGTGACTTCATTCCTAGGCAGCCTTGAAGAAGCAGCTACAGTCACATGGTACATTCAAGGTCATACTATTTTAATTTACAGAGATATCATTGATAAATTATGTGGAAACAACGATAATGGAGTCATTAACCTTGTTCTGGCACACTAAAGGTGTTTTACAATTAAAAGCAGAACAACGTTAGAAAAACATATAATGATTTTACTGCCCAGCTTTTTCTCTCCTACACACTGCTGCAAAGTACTGTTGGGTAATTTATTACAGTGAGTAACGTGGACGTCTGCTGTCTGTGTTTTTTAACAAAGAGGTACAGAGATTAGACTGAATTATACTGAAGGAGGAGTCAGGTGATAAAATGCACAGAATATTTACTTTTTTAAAAAACTTAAGAAGTTGGATCCAGAAGGCCTCTCCCTTTGGCAAAGTAAAGGATGCTGAAGCATAAGAAAGATCATTCCAACCAGGAAGTCTCTCTCACTCCAAGAATCTATGCAGAATTGTCATTTTCAAACATGCTGTCATCTGGCCTGTGCTTTGAGGACTCACATCAAAAGTGCAGTATGGTAACATACAGAAGTGAAACTCCTAATATATATAACCTAGGTGGAATTTAGAATTCATCTTCCACATCTCATTCAAGAAACTTTCAGTAATCCACAGACTAAAAGCTTGACTAATGTCCCTAATTCATGTATGACAGATATCTGTAGTAAGGATACACATAATGAATCACTGCTGACTGCTTTTACTTGAAATTGAATACTTTAAAAATACTGAAGAGGTAAGACAGAGGCTGTCTGATTATTATATGAAGGATACCCGAAATTGGCATTAGTATAGAGAAATATCTACAGCATTTCTGCAGAGCAGAAAGTTGGAACTTGAATAACTTGGCAGACAATGCACTGTTGTGTTCTTGACACTTTCACTGCTGCCACTTTTTAATCTAGTCACAGTAACACCACTCACGCTCAAACTGATACAGGTATGCAACTACAGAGAAGGTTTCCTGGAGTTCGAGTGCCCAGAGATGACACTGTACTGCAAGGCAGAATTCATTATAGTCCTCTCTAATCTCCACTTATCACATGAACTACCATGTCTCCTTGCATCTTCTGACTATCATGACTATGATCTACAACATATTGCACTGCTTACCTAAAAGGACAGATAGAAAAATCATAGATCATATCTTTAGTGATTTGACCTTATGTAGATAATTGAATATATCACAAAGTACATTCTGAAGGCCTGAAAGTCAAACACTTCTATCAATTCTAACTTCTTAGAATAAACTAATAATTGGCATATTTTTCAAGCATTCAGAAATACCACAAATGTCACTTTAAACAATATACTGTCAATTAAAGCAAGGAAGCTAAATTACAAAATTATGCCACGGCAACAATCCTGCATGTCCTCTAAGCCAAGGCTGCTAGCTATCGCTGTGGAGCACGCACACCTCCGATGAATGGCACCAAAAACCTTCTCACTACAGAAATCCCCAAGTTTTGGAAGGCTGAGCTTAGCGGAGGGCTGAGAGGCAGCTGCCGCACCATCCCTGCCTGAGGGGCACCTACACAGAGCCTCGGATCCCAGCGGAGCTCAGGGATGCTGCTGTGGCAGCAGAAGGCTGACTCGGAGCACTGGCTTGCAGTTACCCCAACTGGGCTTAGTTTGAAGAGGCAAGAAACAAACACGTAAACAGCATCTCTTCCCCGTGGACTTTGCTGGAAACGGACAGACCTATCCAAGCACTTCGGAAATAAATAAGAGAAAATCGGAGAGGCGGGAGAGCTCTCTCCCTAAAGTTTCCTTCTGCCTCTTCCTCCTACTTTCCCCCAGCTCCCAGCTACCCAGCACCGCTTCCATCGCGGCTGGGCCACCGACAGGCGGTCGTTTCCACCGGGGACGGGACGCACGGTGCCATAACCCCCCCTCGAAGCCCCCTGGGACCCCCACCGCTCCGCAGCCAGCCCCTGCTCCCTGTGTGGGGGACAAAACCCGGCTCGGGAGCCGGGCCCTCGGCCGCGGGCAGCTGCAGGAGCCGCCGGAGGAGCGGCCACCCCCGGCCCCGGGGCGGCATGGCGAAGCGCTGTCACTGACGCACATTTAATTCGCCCGGCTGCGGGCACGGCGGAGCGCCGCTCGCACCCCCTCCATCTCCCCCTCCCGGTGGTGGGGAAGGGGAAAGTCAAACTGCAGCAGCAACAAAGTTGCTCCCCTCTCCCAAAGCTTCCCCCTCCAAAAAAAGCTCCCCCCCAGACCCGCCCCCCCACACCCCACCGAGGGGGGGCTGGGGGAGCCGCTGCTTTACCTTGCTTGACGCACTTGAGCCGGATGGGGTCCTTGCAGTGCTTGATCACGGCCAGCACATCCCTGATGGTGAGCCCGGCCACAGGGGTCTCGTTCACCTCCAGCAGCAGCTCCTCCGGCACTAACTTGCTGCCGCCCTCATAGGCCACCTTGCCGGGCTTCACCTCCCCCAGGTACGGGAACTGCCCGTTCTCGGCGCCCCCCTTCAGCTCGAAGCCCAGCTGCCCCTCCGGGTTCCTCACGATCACGATCTCGTGGACTCGGCTCGTCCAGTGGCTTTTCTTCTTCAAGCCCTTGGACATTGCCGTGGGGATGCTCTGCCCGACTCCCTCTCCGTTTGCTCTTTCTCTCTTCCCTCCCTCCCCCGTGGGCGCCGGGCTCCTGTGGGGCAGGCTCGGGGCGGCAGGGAAGGAAGGGCAGGAGGGCGGCAAGGAGTGCGCCGCGGCCCCGGGGGGGCGACGGAGCGGGGACGGGGAGCGCCTCTCTGCCCTGTCCGTCCGGCTGCCGGAGCTTTAGCTGATATCCATGGCAGCCGCAGCGGCCGGGACCCTGTGTGTGGATGTACTAGTTGTAGAGAAACTGGCAGCGGGGAGGGAGGGAGGGAAGGAGGGGACGGACGCGGGGAGGAGGAGGAGGAGGAGGAGCAGGGGTGTCGGTGCCGGAGCGAGGCGGGCGCTGCCTCAGCGCTCCCTCCTCGCCTGACCCGGTAGTGAAGGCCGAGAGAGAGGCTGCCTGGCACGGCCGGCAGAAGGCGGAGAGCGGCCGGGGCCGGGGGGCGGGCGGGCAGCCGGCAGGCAGCCGCAGAGCCCCGCGGCCGCCCCGCTTCCCCGCCGCCCGGCCCCGGCCGAGAGGGGGCGCCCGTGGACAAAATGGCGGGGGTTGCGCTGAGGGGACGCGACCGGCAGCAGCTGCGCCGCACCCCTCAGCTGGACTCGGTCTCCCCTTGCCCCCTCACCGCCTCCCTCCAGCCCTCAAACACGGTCCCATCCCGGCCTGGCTTCAATCACAGGGCTCCGGCCTGCGAGGGGCCATGAGGGGCAGGGCGGGAGTGGAGAGGTGACCATCCCTTGAGGTTCCCCCATTCCCCTCAGCAGTGCCCGGGTTCAGGGCCATCGGAGCCGTGCCTGCCTGGGCACCGTGAGGATGCTATGGGCCGGTGGGGTTTAGGAAATGGTGTAATATCTGCCCGGGATCCTGAGGAAGAAGGATGGCGTGGAACGGGTAGACGGGTCAGAAGCTCGGCTTGTGACAAGCAAGGATCCTGTAAGAGTCTTCAAGTAGTGGCGAGAAAAACAACAGACAGCCATTTACTTCCAAGATCTCTATGTACACAGAGCGCTCAGTGGTTTCCCGTTCTGAGGTCTCGCACTTCAGATTATTGAGTTGTATTGTACATGGGCACGTTTTTTAATGCAGGTTACTGTGGTCACAAGGGACGGAAGCTAATATCACAGCTGAGGTGAGCAATGACTACTGAAGAGGATATAATGAAGAGAGGAGTGGCGGTGGTGTGTTTTCTATAAAATCTACTTATTGTCACCCGACAGATTCTGGTCACCTTCATTAAAGGTGCCATCTGCTTGGCCTTAAACTCCAAATACCCTGTGCTGCTAAAGTGATACTTCCAACCCCAAGTGCTTCACTCTGCTTAAGCTCTCAGAGGCAGGTGATACTGTAACCCGCTGCTCCTGTGCGCTCTCTGTTTAATTTGTGCTGTCATATGCCTAACACGTGTGCAACCAGTGGAGTGTAGCAGTTGGCATGTATTACTGAGAAGTTTGCACTGCCAAAAAAAAAAAAAATCCATCTGAAGGGAAGATTGACAAAATACAGACTGAGCAACCTTCTGACTTTGAGAAGTGTAGTTTGTGCTTCTGCAGGATACAGGAGTGATAAACATATGAAAGCAAGGGTCTGCAGACTGGGTACAGAATGGGGGAAGGTAGGAGAAATGTCATGTGTTGCAGCATGTGATTTAAAGCTGATCAGATATTTTTAAAATTTCAATTAAACTGACTGCAATGAAATTTTTCACAAATTGTGTCTCTGTTTTCACTCTAGGTTCCTATGGAAACAGTCCTTTATGTGATCACGCTTGGCTGTGTCTCCTTTAGTTCTCCAATAACTTTTGAAGCTGTTGGGTAGTTTCCACCAAATCTATCTCAAATATAATTAAGTTATTTCATGAAAATAGTAAGCTGGGTAGAGCTGAGAGATCCTGTAAATGTCCCAAAGGCTGCAACACAAACTTACCTTTTATTAAACAGTGATTCACATGGATGAGAGACTGTATAAATGTCTCAGTAATGACAAAAGTTTCAATTACAGCTCATTATTGGTCTCAGTATAAATCTGTGGGAAACCAGAATTCTTGGGTTCATGTTCTCCCAGAATTACTTGTTTAATGTCCTCCAGTCAGAGGTAGGTGCAAGTGGAAGGGGTACATGAAGAGGGAAAGAGATAGATGAGAAATTACAAACGTCTATTTTGCAAGTCATTTCATCTGCTTTGTTGTGTGGGCCTGGCCATAAAGCTCAGTACGACAGGGGCTTAACAAAACTGAGATTAAAGAAGAAAAAAAAAAAAAAAAAAGGTGGAGAACATAGACATAGAAATACAAGATCCATTAGGACAGACAGCTGAAGATGAGAAGGAAACTGAAGGCACCTGGAATGGGAAGGTGCTGAGAGGTTTTCACAGTGGGACAGAGATTACAGCAATGGTATCCTCTTCTGAATTCTTCTTCTCTGAGGAGAGCCCCGCTGCTGCTAGAAGCAGGCTCTCTGGTTTTACAAAAGTCAAAAGAGATAGGACTGAGACTAAGGTACTTGGAAAGAAAGCAAGAGAGTAAGTAGACTTGTTTCTCTCTGTAGGCCTACCCTTGCATTTTGTCTTGCTATTTAGTTCAAAAGTGGGGAAGAAAGCAAATGGATAAAAATAGGAATAACAAAATATAACATCTTATCTTTCAGTTTCCTAAATGTTTCCCTACTCTCTTCTTTGCCAAGTCTTCTAACCTAATAAAGCCTACCCTACTAAAGAGGTCACCAATTCATAAGTTAGAGTTTATAGCAATTATGTTAGCATAGTATTGCACTTGTCGGCTTCTGATCATTAAAATTAAATTTCTAAGAAACTTCATGCTTATCATAATATATGTACAACACTAGGACATCTGCCAAAAATACAGCTTTTAAAAATATGTCAGGAAGTGTGTCATTGATAGATCCATTCTGAGAGATGGGGGAAGGGAGTCCTGTGGAACGTAATTTTCCTATTTCTTAGGGGTCTCCAATAATTAATTGGTAAGAATTTTTTAAGTGCTCACTACAAGTCAGATGACATTAACAGTAGTTATTAAGTAGATGTCGTGCTAAATAACTGGTTGGCACAAAGTCCTGTTTTAAAGGACTTACAAGTCAGAGCATCTCCTTCTTAAAATATGTTGTATACAAATCAAGCTGCATGAACTATGTTTGTGACTAGTAAGATACTTGTAATAGCTGTATTTTTATTTATTTATTTATTTTTTTACACTGGTAAAACCATATTATATATGGATAAAGTATTGCCATCATATCTTCTCGCTTAGGGTAGTAAAGACACTAATGGGAATGCATGGTTTGTTTTCATCTTGATTTTAAAATACATAGTGATGAAATTAAAACTCATATAAGGTTCTTTTGTAGCAGCTACACTGAGATAACTTGGTTTTGTCTTACAGTGATAGACCAGTACCTGCACTGTCAGAGCAAGTGTCCCAGCGCATGGCTGAGTGGGCAAGTTTTCAGATTTTCTTCTTGGCCCCTGAGGAGCCTGAAAATAGCTGTGTGACTCTCCAAGATCTTTTTGTTCGTCCTTTCCATTGGGTTTCAACCCAGAAGAGCATGAGCCAGTCCCAAGTGTGAATGTAATAGTGTCAAATACAAGGGATTTCCTATGGGTAATAGCAACAAATGCATATAGTGAAACACTTTCACCAAATATAACACAAACGCCTTTTATTATTCTTTTAAATTTGAGCCTGTAAACACAGTAGCCTGTAAGTCACTATCCTTTTGGGAGTAAAGTTGAACCCATAAGTAAGCTGAAGTGTGAGACTTTGGTAAATACATGTATATTGTAGCTGGAAAGCAATCTTTCTTACACTAATGCTATGGTGTCAGTAGGAAAAGTAACTGAATTCTACCTGTGTTTTCAGTACACCCCGTTTTCAGATAAGTGAATTTCCTCAGGTGAAAAATGCTTTATTACATGTGCCAAAGGGAAATATATATATAAACGTATATATATCTGCTACCTATAATTATTTATGCAGCAATGGAGTTCTCTTATCCTGTAATTGTGTTTATAATGTTGGACTTGAACTCAAAATATATAAAATTCAATTCTTTGGCACATACTTCTTGTGTGACTGGATGCTAAATTTTCCATCTCTTATTTTTTCAATTTTAAATTAAGCATAATACCTCTTTCACTGTTTTCTCTTTAGTATGTCAACTGCCCAACGGCCTTATTCTTACATGAGGCCTCTAGACACTAAAAATAACCTCCACCACAGGACATACGTTAATCTAGGTCCTGGGTAGAATTCAGAAATTTAAATTCAAATTAAAAGGAAAAAAACAATGCCTATTCCCTTAGTTGCCTAAAAAAAATTGCAATAGCTAATGTTGCCATTGGTAGAGCTCCAGAGTCTCTTAGCTGCTTTAACTACCTTTTTCTGGGAGTTCTTCTTAGGATCCCGAGTCCTTTCTTTCTTTGGATAAAAAAAAATGAAAATTCCTAACCTTTGCAGTTTCAAATTTCAACAAAAAGTCACTAAAAGCTTGTTATGATATTAACTACTGCTACTCATGTCTTTTATGAGTCTGGTTTTGCAATAGTATCATTACTAATACAATTCTTTTCAAATTCTGGTTTCAGATTCTGAGAACTTTTGTTTCAGCAAGGCTAAAACATTAGACTCTTTATGTGAAACTTTTTTTTTTTCCAAGTCCTTCAAATTCTGAGTATTTTGATGAAAAACGCACCTATTTTATTTTGCTACAAAACCAAAGAAGAATTTAAAAAAATAGGCCAAAACCATCCATAGTTTTAGCCATTTGTTCTTCAAAATAGTCTTTTGTTTAATTGTAGATTTCAACATTTTGTAAAATACTTAGCTGGTTAGAATAGAAAGTCATGGGAAATACTCAGCATTCTCAACCTGTTAGAGGGTTTCTTTTGTGGCAGTAGCTCTTGCAGAGGTTAAATCTGATCAGTTTTGGATGTGAAGAAAATCATCTCTTTGATGAAAGATGAAAGAGAGGGTTTCATCTGCATAGTATATTTTACAATAAGTTTAAGAGATTGCAGGAGACATTTTGTTTTTTCCTGATTGGTATTTAAATGTGATCTTTATTTTTCTTTTTTTTCTTTCCTTGAAAAACCTTGATACTATATACTTCCTTTGCAGGTCTTGCTAGATGCTCAAGAGTTGATTAAGGTGAGACAAGGAAAACTTGTTGGAGGTCAAAAACTTCCCCAGGTACCAAGTTCTGGGAGAGGAGCTATCAAAGTAAATTTGGTAAGATCATTAAAATAAGTAAACAATGGCCTCTTTCCACAAAAATACAAATGTAAATTGCATACCAGTAAACACCCACAAAAGGAGACAGTAGAAGACATAAACAAAACTGCACAGAATACCCTATCAGAAAATAATCCCTTAAATTTGGCCTGACACTAGAAAGATAGCAAGAGTATGAATATCTGTTACTGTGAATGTGAGAAATGCACAGCTCACACTGTGAATTACTGCTGCTAAAACCCTCGCAGCGCACAGTGCCTGGGTGGCAGGGATTCTGAAGAATATCAAATTAAGTGGCCTGATAACTGCATGTGTTTGGAATGAGTACTTCTCCATCACTGTGGCACTAGTTTGTGTGCTTGGCTACCTTAAATTACCCCATACCAACTGGTAAGCCTCACTGGAAAGCACTAAGCATTACTGCATTGAATAATGTTGATTAGCCTGTATCTTGCACTGAATTTCCACTATCTCAATTTTCCTTTATAATATTTAGTATTAAGTGATTTATCTTACAATTAAACTATCTGTAAAAATTTACTTATCTGTCTGAGATGATATCTTAGATTAACAAACTACAAAAGACCTAATCTGTGACTTCTTTTTTCCTTGTTATTTGCATTTTCATTTCCTTTGGATTAGACTGAAATGAGGCTTTCCTCTTTCATGTCTATAATCAGTTTCATTTTACATTTCATATGAACTAACAGTGCTGCTGAGATTGATCTCACAGCGTAGCTAGGAAAGAAGATGAATATTGTATGAACTTATACAAGATAAAATGAAAGCTTATTATTCTGGGAATGTTTTGTTCATGTTCCCCATAAAACTGTGACAGCGTGTCCATTCAGAACCTTATTTTCACATCTCTCTCATCTCTTACAGAAATCACCTTTCCATGTCAAAATTCACGTGCTTAATTTGGTTGCAAAGACTTTTTGTCATGAAAGTTAATAAATACTTCTGAAGTTAAGAGTATCATATTTTCACACAGACATCACTGTGGAAATTTATAAAAGGTTATATGTTCTGTAGATACATTTTCATAAAATTAAAGCATGATGCAGTAGGCATTTTAGAGAAAATAACTCTGATATAATATATGCAAAATCTCACCTAGTGCTTGTCACCGCTTAGCCGATGAGCATGAACAAAACTTAGTAGAAAAAGATTTACACTTTGGTCAGTTTACCAGTTTACCAATGCAAATAGTACTGAAGCACTGAACTGGCCAAATTCTCTCTTTTTTTTTTTTTTTTTTTTTTTTTTTACCTTAGCAAGCCTAAAGCTTTGTAGAACTTAGTTGGGTGAGGGTTATGTCTGATTCCCGTCATGCTACCCTACCAAGCTTTTAAATTCATTAGATTTGCTGAATTGTGCTTCCCCATGCCAGCTGGAAGGACAGGGTGTCCCCTGCCAAATGGACAGTTAGAGGGTGCTGAAGACCAGGATCCCACTAGTCTATGCTCCTTGCTGTGGATGCTTTTCACAGCTGCAGAAACCATTCAGATTGCTTCCAGAAGCTGGTTGTGTTGAAAGATTACCTAGTCATGGATATATGTTGAGGTGGAAGTCTTGTCACACTGAGGTGAGTGACAAATTCAGAGGTTCATTCTGGAGTGCTATATAAATACCCCAAACACAGCTGATGTGGCAAAAAAGCATTAAAACCACCATACCTTTGCAAAACATCCTCATAAGGAACCACCACGGAGATTCTATTCAGTTTTGCCTACATTGTTTTAGAATTGGTGCGTGTGTGATTACCAGCATGTGATGGGCTCTGCTATGGAATTGTGATATGTTAAACAAAAATGCATTCAAGGAGGCTGAATTATGTTATTGTGCAGTTTTGGCATTGTTCTCAGAATATGGCTTCATGCTCAGTCGTGCTACTATTGTACATTTAACTCTATAAAAACATTTCTTCACAGGTATTTTCATCAATAATAACTAACAGAATGGGACTGCATTATGTTGCTAGGTCACTGATGCTGAAGGTCCATTCTCAGATGACTTTTTAGGAAAAAAAAGGAAAAAAGAGGGCTGTCTTCAGCTGATATAATGACCTAAATCTAATGTAATTTAATTCAAAAATTCAGTCAAGATTTTTGTCTTGTAAATTCACAGAATCACAGAATCATCTAGGTTGGAAGAGACCTCCAAGATCACTGAGTCCAACCTCTGACTTAACACTAACAAGTCCTCCACTAAACCATATCCCTAAGCTCTACATCTAAACGTCTTTTAAAGACCTCCAGGGATGGTGACTCAACCACTTCCCTGGGCAGCCTATTCCAGTGACTAACAACCCTTTCCATAAAGAAGTTCTTCCTAATATCCAACCTAAACCTTCCCTGGTGCAACTTTAGCCCATTCCCCCTCGTCCTGTCACCAGGCACATGGGAGAATAGACCAACCCCCACCTCGCTACAGCCTCCTTTAAGGTACCTGTAGAGTGCGATAAGGTCGCCCCTGAGCCTCCTCTTCTCCGGGCTGAACAATCCCAGCTCCCTCAGCCACTCCTCATAAGACTTGTTCTCCAGACCCCTCATCAGCTTCGTTGCCCTTCTCTGGACTCGCTCAAGCACCTCCATGTCCTTCTTGTAGCGAGGGGCCCAAAACTGAACACAGTACTCGAGGTGTGGCCTCACCAGAGCTGAGTACAGGGGGACAAATTGTAAGTCAAGTCCACAGTATCAAAGAGTATTTGTGGCAAGACCACAGAACCTCGGTTTATCCTGGGGAAAACACAGATGAGAAGTTGCACTCTCTTTAAAGAAGTTTGCCTCACCCTCCAGAAACAAGACAGGCACCATTTATCTCCTACTGCTCAGCTGAGAGACCTGTGTTAACATATAGAGAATTAAAACAGACAAAATTTTCAGAAGTCAAATGAGTCTGATGTTGTCTTTGGAAATGTATTTGCATGTGCTGGGAGGAAAAGATATTGTATTTTATCATTGCCTTGTTATGTGATAGCTGGAAATGAAAGAAATACTGTGTTCACTAGACTGGCAGAGGCGTTGAATTTTTTATCACTATTCAAAGGGAAAATGGTTCATACTAACTGATTGTGTAGCTGTAAACATACATAAAAAAGAAACAGACTGCATATACAATTAACTTTTGCTGGAAATTTCCTGCAGATTATTTAATTAATCTGAGATACTTCATTCGAGTGCAGGCATTTTGTTCTACCTAAATGATTGAACTCTCATAACCTTCATGCCATGATCATATTTTGTTCCCATAAATATTCTATATTTGCAATTCTTCTTTCTTGTCATAGCCAGGGTCTCCATTGTTGCCTCTGAAGACAGTAACACCTATTCTTTTGTCCTTATCAGCTAGTGTTTTATAAATCAGTGCCTGATTCACAGCTCTCCTGCTGAGACTTGATGTTGCTTACTCCATTGTTTTTCACCCCAAAGTTATTAAAGAGGTAATGAAATAAATATGAACATACCACCAGACAAATGATAAATGAAGAGAGGTTTTGAAATGATTTTTTTGGGGGGATAGGGTGGAGAGGAAAAAGAAAAAACTATTTTCATCGGGAAAGAAAAAAAAAAACTTTCGAAATAATCAAAGGACTTCCTAAAACACCATATTGTATATTGATTTGGGATGTGTCTTGTTTTCCCTACAGCCTTCAACTTGAATGATCTTCCAGGCTGATAGTTGCTTGCATTTCTATAGGACTTCTTTGATCCATGATGGACTTGGTTCATTCTCTGAGCACTAGTCCAAACAGGTATCAGGTAGTATGGTTAAAAGCTGGCAGGATCACATAGCTCGAAGATCACTCTCTGAGCACATGTAAGAATTTGAGGATGGTTGAACACTGGAAGAGGTTGTTTACAGAGGTTTCAGAGTTTACATCTTTGAAGATACTCAAAACCTAGCTCGTTTTTACAAAGTCAGTCCTGAGCATCTTTCTATGAGCAGGGTTGGGTGGACTAGGTAATCTCCAGAGGTCCTGTCCAGCCTCACCAGCTCAGTGATCCTGTGTGAGCAGAGGCAGCAGGACATAAGTCTCTGTGGTCCTACCGCCTAACTCTGCTCATTGAATCACATCATCTTTGCCACAAAGTTGTACAAAGCCAATATTATTATGGATGGAGATCAGTTCTGCAATCATTAGATTGAGTAGCACTTCTTCGTGCCAATTGTCCCATTGACTTCCATGTTAAATTGACTTGTGAGCACCTCTTGACCTGAAGGTCAGGCTGTTAATATACAATTCAATTTAAAAATTAATCACCACTATTAAGACACTTCTTACAAACTTAGATTAATATTCCTCATAATTTCCTGACCTAGGCGCCTTGAATGAATTAATAATTTATTAACTGGTTTAATGTATTGTCAGTGCTAGGGTAGTAAAACGGTGCAACTGGTATTAGTTCAGCTTGTCTCAGATTGGAACTGATCTCTCCCAGTGATGAGAGAAAATTGCAAATTATTCATTTGGCAGGATTTTTTTCTCTTTTGGGATACACTTTAGAAAGGAGTGAAGAAAATAGGCTAAATTGTTTTATCATCATGCACAGATATACTAATAATGATTTATTTTATTTTTTATTTTTTAACTACTTTGCAGGAGGTAGGTCTCAGGTGAAACCCAATTTTCAGTGGCCCACACATTTAATGTCTGGCTTAAATGTATGCATTTTTACATGTCAATGAAAAACTCTTCTGCCCTCTCATCTTGCTCTCAAAAAAATGCACTGGCAGCTGTTTCCCTGCACTATTGCTGTGAGAAAAAGTTTGACAGACTCATTTAGCAATATTGTTTTCTCAAGTACTTCAGTGTTTTCCTGGTATCACTCCTTCAGTTTTGATATTCAGTAACCCCTGGATGCTCTTCATATGCAGGTTTCCACCTACACATTTTGTGTGTCCACTGATTTTTCTAAAGCAGGTCTGAACACTGTTGTAGCTTGGCTCCTACTTAAGTTTATCTGTCTCAGCATTGGCATTGTCTTCAGAAGAAAAATAGTCGTTTTGTTTTGTTTTGTTTTAATCCTTCTTGTGTATGAAAAATACTGAAACATATTGCTTTTAGATTGTCCCGTTGCAAATTCTCATTCATTTTAAAACTAGTATCTTCTGAAATTAGCTACTTTATTAAAAACAACAACAGCAACAAAAAGTAAACTACACAGCAAACAAAGAATCAGAATAGATTTTTCATCATGTTTTTATTAAAGAAAGATTTTCTGAAGAACACATTTTCAGTCACTGCAAAAGAATAAGTCGCCTTGTCTCTTTGACAACAGTAACCAAGCTGATAAGAAATGGGTCAAAATTGCACCTTTTCAAAGTTCGTTTGGTTTTTAAACATTTCAGGAGAATGAATTCAGTAAGTGTTGTTATTTGAAATAGCAAGTCTATTCTGCCCCAAAAGAGTTACTAAAGTCATTTCCATTGCCTCTTCTTGGTGCAAATATGATAGTAATTAACTCTGTTGAACTGATTTGTTTCTTGTTAAAATTAATTATCAAAACAAATTCAATGTTTATATTAAGGGACTTGCAGTAATATCGGGAGGAAAAGCAATTAAAAATTAAGAATTTCTATTCTTAATTATTTATTTTGAACTTCATTTTTTTTGTTGTTGTATGAGTAGATGTACATCCCTCAGTTTACCTTGACTTTGACATTTATGTCTTATCTTTGAGTAGTTACAAGACTAGTTTGAAAAGTGGGTGATTTTCTAGGAAAATTGCTGAAGTTCTAGAAGGCAACTTACAAATTTTTGACTTTAATCAAACAAAGAATATATTTTATTTTTATTATAAATCAGGTACTTAAAAAAAAAAAATCTAGAAATTGTGATCCAAGCAGTGCTTAGTCTCTATATGCTTACTCCTTTTTTGCAAAACCATGATGCTTGACAGGGTTTGTTACTACTAACGCTTAGTTTTTTGCTGTAATCAGAGGACGCTAGTAGGCAGGTGTTACACTGTGACTACTACTTACCAGGAAAAAACTTGCTCCTTATCCTAGCTCTGATTCTTCCATCTGCTTACTTCACTCACTGTTGTGTCTGGCTATGGTCCAGATTTGAAACCTCTTTAGAGGACTTGGATATTTTTTTATTTTTTATTTTTTTTTATTCCATGCTTCTAGACATCACAACACAGACAGCACAACAATTATCTGTGCTTGTAAGACTGAAGGACAAATATTGTACTCTGCAGTCTTGACTATTAAAACTTAGGGAACTATAGGAACCCGTTACACCTCCATCCCTGAGTGAGCAGCTCAGTTTTCTTGTAATAGGAATACACCTCCTTAAGTGTTCTTATTCGGGTCAACAAACAAAAAGTCTGGGATTAGCTTATCTAATACACCAGACTAAATTAATAAAGGAATTTACATGGTTATCATCACAGCTTTGTTGCATTGATAGATTAATCTGATCAACTCATTTTAGTTATAATATGAACTATGAACTTGTAACTTAAATTTCTTTTCTAATTTAATCAATAAGGTAATCTTCAGTTAAAATCAAAATATAGTTAATATTAAGAAAATAATAGCCTGCATGCTTTCAAGTCTGTTTCTTTGTTGAACATTTGGTTTGGGGATTTTTTATTTTTTTTCTCAGAAGTATTAATAATTGCTGTAGCCTGTTGTAAAACTGTAGTTTGGGGCAATTTAAAAACAATACAAATGGATTTAGATCCTGAATGCACACATTTTAATATGTATTGAAGCTTCAACAAATAAGTAGTTTCTATCTTTTAGGAGGATAACTCATGAAGTGAGTTCCTACAGGTGTTTCTAAGATCGGTGCCCTAAATACTTACTTTTACATAGAAGATGAAATTGTTATGGCCTTTAAGTAGCAAGATAGGAGAGAATTTGAGATTTTATTTGAGGTGTGAAAAATGAATTAAAAGATGCTTTATTTACAGAGTCCACAAACACTTCTCAGGTTCTCCCTCATTTTCTTCAGATAGGCTCTAAAATAATTCTGTATTTACATTCTCTAGTGTTATTGTTATGTTCACTTAACCTCACAATTTTTACAAATATGAATGAAGTTTCAACTGCTTCAATGACTTGTAAGTCTATTATTCCATTTTACTAGAACAGCGATTCAAGTCTGATGCTCAAATACTTAAACATTTCTGAATCTGTAAGCAACACTCTTGGGAAGGAAATAATTAGACAGAATGCTGTCCACATGTACTGCCCTTTGCAGAACACCATTCACTATTATGTTGTTCATTTATTATCTTCAAAATGCAATATTGTATTCAAACAAGATGTAATTATATAAAAGGACAGAAAAAAATAATTTGTGGAATAGTTGATAGAAGTTAAAACACACTGCTCTCTACAGTATGCTGTATTTAGTTAGAAACCTGAGAGAAATGTTACACAAAATATAATTTTCCCTATTTTTTTTTCCCATTTGCTATTTTTTTTCTCCCTGTAAATAGTGTATTTCATCAGATACATCAGCCATAGGATTCTTGCCACTTTACAATCCCCTCTTGGAAGAAATAAATGTAAATCTACCCAGGCCCTGATCCGGGCAGATAATTATTTTTAAAATGTCTTTGAATGACAGTCTTGTTTGACTTTTTTCCAAGTTAGAAATATTAATATACCTGTCATACTAAAAAGCTTCTGATAGTGAATTAGAAATCATTCTATTTCTTAAGGGGAGCACTTCAAGTACCTACATACACAAAAGTGAGAAAACAACAATGTAGCTATTATTTTAAAATAGTAATTAATTTTGTGTCTAAATACATGTTAGTATAATACCTAATGATTTCCTAGATCTGTTAAGAAATGTGTATGTGCAAACATGATCAAATACATACTGTGACATATGGTATGATGATTTTAATGGAAAACAGAAAGAGATGCAGATTTATACTTGAGAATACCATTAGCAAATAGATCTGTTTTCCTTTCTGTGTGTCTCCTGTCTTTTCCAAAGTGTTGGATCATAGAAAATTCAGGGGCATTTCTATAAGGGTCTGAGCACTAATTCTTCCTGCTCAAATGGATAGGTGTTACATTTAATTTTGGTGTCTTAAGCTTTCGTGGTTACCCAACTAAAACAAATGTGTCTGCTTATCAAAATCAAACCTATTCAGACTCCTCTCGAGCAATTTGGCAAGGCTCTGTTATTTCTAATAATAGAGCTGGCAACAAACAAGAGGTTTTGGAATTAACCTGACATTGGGGTTTAAGTCCTTTCTCAAGATCTGGTGTTAGGACAGAGTGGCGAGATGTTCCTGTGCTCAGAAGATTTCATCAGGAGGGTCCCACCACCAGCTTCAATCATATGGCTTAGCCAAAGCTGTCTCAGGAGCATCATCAGAGAGGCAGAAACCCTCTGGTTTCCAGGAGGTTTCCCAACTGCAGTAGGAAAAGGTGTCTGCCTGGGGAACAACTGCAGTATTGTGTGCTATACCAGGAGCTATACAGAAATAGTGATGGTGAGGCAGGGCTCAATCAGGGAGTCTCCAGAAGACTCACAGGTGTATTATGTCTACGGAACCTTTCTTAATACTCACAGACTTATAAAAATGAATTTGGTTATTGCAGGGCAAGTATTTCCTTTCACCTCTGTTTTTTTAAACTACTTGCCTCTTACCCTCCAGGATACTTACAACCATAGGGAGCATCAGTTTAGGATCAGGCTTGCTGTTATGAAATGCAACAAGTATTTCATGTTCTTTGATCTTAAACACCTGGTACCTTTGAGATGATTTCTGTGTTGTTTTGTTCAAAAGACTAGGAGGCTATTTTTTGTTGTAAGTACTATGTTTTCGTACATATTGTATTTACTATTTTTCAAATAAGCAGGCCACAAAAGTGTAATAAATATGAAAATGTTCATATTGGGTACCTTGTTTTTTTTTTATTAATTTTTTTATGTTTGTGTATGAGTGACATTTTTTTAGCTTAGAAGCTGAGGGCTGCATTAAGGTAGGAATGATGATTTAGTGCTAGGTCTGGCTACTCAGCATGACATAGCATCCCAGGCTTCCTGGGTCCCTGTATCCACCTGGAGGAAACTGGTGGGAAAATGGAGCTCCAAAATCATATACTGTACCTACTTTGCAAATGCAGGACTGGCAACCTACCTACCAGTAATAGCAGTCTGGATAGGTTTAAGAGTTGTTAATGCTTTGAAAAGTACACTTACTAGATGCTATTCCTTTCTTATTGTGCTATATCCCTGCATATTTATATATATGTGGTTGAAGTAGGGATATGTATGTCTCCTTGCTTGTGTGTGAACTCTGAATCTTAAAATTAATAATATGTTTAACAGGGTATGTTCAGAGAAATTGACATTAGTAGCTGCAAAAGGCAAATACGTACTTCTTTACAAATATAAATTCTGCTTTTTTTTAATACCTATAAAACTCTGCTGTACTGTGAGCAAGACTCCAAGTGCTACATTTTTGTAGAGCAGCTAACTAAATCAGCTACATGTCATTTAAAGTATTTTGGGCACCAGGTTTTCATGGAAATTGAAAAATCAAACAAACAAACAAACAAAAAGATTGAATTCCAGATACTTTGTAAAATATTATAGCAAATCCAGATCCTGCAGATAGCATATGAAATGTCTGTTGTGAAAATTTTCAAACAGGATTAAACAGGTGGGTTCAAAGTCCCCACATAGGACTGTAAGTAATCAGCTTGTTTTATAAAAACTCCAGCAGAAGATAATTGAATGATTGGTACTAGTCCTGGAGAAGCATCTTTCAAATATATGTTACATTTATTACAGCATTATAGTGTTGAAAAAACAAACAGACAAACAAAAACAAAACAAACAACAACAAAAAAAAGCTACAAGCTTGGAGATGTAGAAATTAGATTAATTATATGTTGATAATTAGATGTCTGTGTGATGTATAGAAAGAATTAGGTGCCCATAAAAGAAATCTACAAATGTATTCAAAATGATTATGAAAATTGTTATGACATTCTTATGCCTCATGTCCTGTTAAATTTGTTAGAAAGAACATTTATCTCATTTTATATCTATTTTTTTCCAACACCTCATAGTTTGTCTTTTTTCACTAAGTGAAAAACTGGGATCAATTCCTTTTGCAGACTGTACATGATACTGCACAGTATATGATACTGTAGTATCATATACTGCACAAAAATTTATCATTTCTCATGATGCAGCTTTTATTATATATATATATATTTTTAACTAAGAGTAAACAAAGTTCAAAAGCGGGGAGTCATGACAGTTTGCCCCCTTGTTAGGGCACTATCTTGAGATAAAGAGCACCCATTCAGCATTGTACTGCCTACATTAAATAGTACTTGGAGCAAGGAAAGATTAAAATTTATGTAACTTCTTAGCAGGAATTAATCACCTTTGTGTTTGTAATTTATATGTCATGTATCATATCATACATCATCTCTTAGTTTCTGTCAAGTGCCTATTTCTGTATGCTATGCAAAGTGGAACAGTTTCAAGGACTTAACTTCCAATAGCCTTGTGTTTAAGCATTAAGATAGAAGAAGGTTCAGATCTCTGTGGACAGCAAAAAAGATTTGTTTCTGTTGTTACTCCTGCATCAGAAAAATAATACTTGCTGCAAGGTAAGATGCAGACATTTTTACATTTTATTATTTTAATTTTGGGGACCAAATGGTAGATGTGCTTTGCTATTAGAGTTGACTGAAGGAAAGAAGTCATGAAAAACTTGACATGTGGCTTTCAACGAGGGCTAGATGTAGAGCTTGAAAGAGGACTACAGGAAAGAATTAATATATCCTGCCTAAACTTGTTCATAGTTAGACTAGCAGTTGAGATCTAACAAATTTAGTAGTAGCCTCAAATATTTTCCAGATAGTTTTATATGTCACATACAGAAAACTAACCCTTCTACAGAGGGATCAGGGCACTCTTCAAAGGAAGCTTGGAGGAAGGCTAAAACCATAGGACTCAAAAAAAGAAATCCTCATTGAACAAAAACTATGTGGATGAGTATGAGAGAGGAGGGAAAATTATATTCATTTTTTTCAACCTGGCTTTGCAATGAAGCAGAATACTTTTTTTTTTTTTTTTTTTTTTTTAATAGTCCATTTTTGCTCATGGCAGGAGGACACATCATTTTAATGAACAATTGCTTAAAGGAAACACAATCAGGCAGATTAAATTTTTTTGCATCTCTGTATTTACATGTGTGAGAAATTTCAGGAATTAATCACTTAGTTTCAAAAATGCTCTGGGCTTTTCAAGTATTTTTTTTTTTAATATTAATATAGCCATATATTTATCTATTAATGATTCAGAAATAGGATTTGCTTCCCTGCTTTTTATCTGTCAAAGTCAGTAGAAATCATAAGGTATTTATGACACAGTAACCAACATATTTGCACTATGAAACACTGCATTGAAAAAGTAGACATAAAATGTTTAGCTGTTTCATGGCCTCCTACAGCTTTCTGCATTGAGCTCATCCAAGTAGTTTTATTTTTTTTTTTTTTTTTTTTTTTTTTTTTTTTTCTGAGAGCTCTATCTCTATTCATCTATTTACTTTAACATAGAAATGTTTACATGAAAGTCATGTAAAAGTCACCAAAGTAACCAAAGTGCCCAGTAATGGCTATCCAGGAATTAGGGATTCTCCTTCCAAAAAGGTAGCAGGATTGCTAAGCCAACTGAAGTGCATCAACCTCAATACATGCAGGATGGGCTACAAACGGGAGGAGCTGGAAGCCACTTTGCAGCAGGAGGACTATGACAGTTGCTATTACCAAAACTTGTTGGGACAGCTTGCATGAATGGAGCACTGCAATGGATGGCTCTTCAGAAAGGATAGGCTACTAAGGAGAGGTGGTGGGACAGCCCTGTATGTTAGGGACTGTTTGTATAGTCTTGAGATTAATAATGGCAATGACAGGGTTGAATTTTTATTTTTGGAGAAGTAAGAACTGCCACCCTGGAATTCCAGAGAGCAGACTTCAGCTGTTTAAGGAGACTGGTTGGCAGAGTCCCTTAGGAGGCTGTCCTGAAGGGCAAAGGAGTCCAGGAAGGCTGGACACTCTTCAAGAAAGAAATAGTAAAGGCACAGGAGCAGGCTGTCCCTACATGCTGGAAGATGAGCCGGCATGAAAGAAGATTGGCCTGGCTGAACAGAGATCTGTGGCTAAAGCTCAAGAAGAAAAAGACAGTTTACAACCTTTGGATGAATGGGGAAAGGGGAGAGGGGGTGGGAATTAAGGAGGACTGCAAAGATGTCATGAGCCTGTGCAGGGATGAAATTAGAAGAGCCAAAGCCCAGTTTGAGCTCAATCTGGCTATTGGTGCTAAAGACAATAAAAATATTTTTATAAATACCTAAACAAGAAAAGGAATACTAAGGAGAATCTCCATACTTTATTGGATGTGGGGGGAAACATAGTGATAAGAGATGAGGAAAAGGCTGAAGTACTTAATGACTTCTTTGCCTCGATCTTTAGCAGTAAACTAGTTCTGAGGATACTGAGCCCCCTAAACTAGTAGATAGGAACAGGAAGCAGAATGAAGCCCTCATAATCCACAAAGAAATGGTCAGTCACCTGCTACTCCACTTAGATATACGCAAGTCTATGGGGCCAGAGAAGGTACTGGGGGAGCTGGTGGAAGTTCTCGCCAAGACACTTTCCATAATTTATCAGCAGTGCTTGCTATAAGGGGAGGTCCCAGTTGGCTGGCAGCTAGCAAATATGATGTCCATCTACAAGAAGGACAAGAAGGAGGAGCAGGGGAACTACAGGCCTGTCAGCCTGACCTTGGCGCCAGGGAAGCTCATGGAGCAGGTCATCTTGAGTGTTATCACGTACCACTTACAGGGCAACCAGGTGATCAGGCCCTCTCAGCATGGGTTTATCAGAAACAGGTCTTTGATGAACCTGATCTCCTTCTATGACAAGGTGACACACTCAGTGGATGAGGGAAAGGCTGTGGATGTGGTCTACCTAGACTTCAGTAAGGCTTTTGACACCATTTCGCACAGCATTCTCCTAAAGAAGCTGGCTGCCCAAAGCGTGTATGCATGTACACTTCACTAGGTTAAAAACTGTCTGGGTGGCCAGGCCCAGAGGTTTCTGGTGAATGGAGTTAAATCCAGCTGGAGGCCAGTCATGAGAGGTATCTGCCAGAGCTCGGTACTGGGGCCAGTTCTCTTCAATATCTTTAACAAGGATCAGTATGAGGGGATCGAGTGCACTGTCAGTAAGTTTACAGACGACACCAAGTTGGGCAGGAGTGTTGATCTGCTTGAAGGTAGGAGGGTTCTGCAGAGGGATCTGGGTAGGCTGCACCGATGGGGCGAGGCCAGCTGTGTGAGGTTCAACAAGGACAAGGGACAGGTCCTGCACTTGGGGCACAACAACCCCAAGCAGCACTACAGGCTAGACGTAGAGTGGCTGGGAAGCTGTCTGGAGGAAAGGGATCTGGGGGTAATGGTTGATAGCTGGCTGAACATGAGCCAGCTGTGTGCTCGGGTGGCCAGGAAGGCCAACAGCATCCTGGCTTGTATCAGAAGTAGTTTAGCCAGCAGGACTAGGGCAGTGATTGTCCCCATGTACTCGGTTCTGGTGAGGCCACACCTCAAGTACAGTGTTCAGTTTGGGGGACTCTCACTACCAGAAGGACATTGAGGTGCTGGAGAGTGTCCAGAGAAGGGCAGCAAAGCAAGTGATGTGTCTAGAGAAGTCTTATGCAGAGCAGCTGGGGAAGCTGAGGTTGTTTAGCCTGGAGAAAAGGAAGCTTGGGGGGAGACCTTATCATGCTCTACAATTAACTCAAAGGAGGGTGTAGCAAGGTGGGGGTCGATCTCTTGTCCCAAGCACCAAGTGATAAAACAAGAGGAATTGGCCTCAAGTTGCACCAGGGGAGGTTTAAGTTGAGTATTAGGAAAAAAATCTTCACTGAATGGTTTGCAAAACATTGGCACGGGGTGCCCAGGAAAGTGGTTGAGTCACCATCCCTGGAGGTCTTCAAGAAACATGTAGATTTAGAACTTAGCAGCAGGGTATAGTGGTGGACTTTAGTATTATGTTAAAGGTTGGACTAGATGATCTTAGAGGTCTTTTCCAACCTAAATGATTCTATGATTCATTAAAATTACATCTCTAAATCTAACAATAGTTTAGGCTGTTGTTATAATGACTGGTTGAACTGAAAAGAAAACACAGGACCATTAAGAGTGATGTAAACATCAACATGGAACTTGTACACAATTCTTACCTGGGGAAAAAAAAAAAAAAAAAAAAAAAAAAGGTGGAATACCAGGTTTTCATTCTTAAAATAATGAAATTATTTGCCGAGGCGATCGGCGATCGGCTCCAGGGCAGACGCGTTCTGCAGCGGAGCGGGGGATCAGGACAGGCAGGACTATTTTCCCGGCATTGAGGCCACTCGAGGCAGCCGACGGACCCGCCACGACCCGGCAGCCCTCGTGAGGCACGCTGACGAGGCGTAGGCGGAGCCAACGGCCCTTCCCGGCCGTTCTAAGGCAGCCCCTAGGGAGCGCGAGCCCACCAGGAGCGCGAGCCCACCAGGGCGGGGCGCGTTGGAAGGGCGGGGCGAGCAGGGAGGGCAGAGCGATCCCCCCCGCCCCTAAGAACAACTCATCTGATGGTTTTCTACCACTAGCTAGGCCGCGATGGTCCACGCTAGGCAGAGAGCTCTCTCTAGAAGTCCGTAGCCACCCAGACAGACTGCCCGCTCAAAAATGCGGCAGTTCAGGTCTCTGGATGCAGGGAGTGTCAGAGCCTGCTGCTGCCATCTGAGGGAGGCAGAGATACTGTGTGCGTGAGGTGCGAGCAGGTGGATGAGCTGGTCCGCCTGATGGCAGAGCTCAAGGAGGAGGTGGAGAGGTTGAGGGCCATCAGGGAGTGCAAGCGGGAGACAGACTGGTGGAACAACTCCCTGCAAGGCCTAAAGGAGAGGCACCGGAGTGAGACTCCCCAAATGGGGGTGGACCCCCTGCCCAGTCGCTGTTGGGCGGAGGGAAGGGACCCAGGAGTGGTGAGGAATGGAGACAGGTTCCTGCTCGATGTTGCAGGAAACGCCCCCCCCCCACCACCTGCCCCACCTTCCCAGGTGCCCTTATGCAACAGATTTGAGGCCCTGGAGAGAGCGGTGGATGAGGATGTGGTAGAAAGTTTACCCAGGAAGTCTAGGGCGAGGAAGTCTGCTCCACGCCTCAAGACTGCTTCCACCAAGAAAGAAAGAAGGGTGATTGTTGTGGGCGACTCCCTTCCCAGGGGAACAGAGGGCCCTATTTGTCAGCCTGACCCTACCTGCAGGGATGTCTGCTGCCTCCCTGGGGCCAGGGTCAGGGACGTTGCCAGAAAGCTTCCCAACCTGGTTCGCCCCTCCGATTACTACCCACTACTGATACTCCAGGCTGGCAGTGATAACACTGATGAGAGAAGCCTGAAGGCTATAAAACGTGACTTCATGGGGCTGGGACGGTTAGTGGACAGAGCGGGAATACAGGTGGTGTTTTCGTCCATCCCTACAGTAGCAGGGAGGGGTTCAGAGAGGACACAGAAAGCCCACCTGATAAACACGTGGTTAAGAGGCTGGTGCCAACACAGGAATTTTGGGTTCTTCGACCATGGGGCGCTTTACTCGTCACCTGGCCTGATGGCCGCAGACGGGTCCCAACAGCCTCCAAGGGGAAAACGGATCCTTGCCCAGGAGCTGGCAGGGCTCATTGAGAGGGCTTTAAACTAGGTTAAGAAGGGGGACGGGGATGAAACAAAGCTTCTTGGAGGTGTGCCAGGGGGAACAATGGCAAGGCTGGGGGAGAAGGCAAAGGCTCAACTGAAGTGCATCTACACTAATGCACACAGTATGGGCAACAAGCAGGAGGAGCTGGAAGCCATTGTGCAGCAGGCAGGCTATGACGTGGTTGCCATCACGGAAACGTGGTGGGACCACTCTAATGACTGGAGTGCTGCAATGTCTGGCTATAGGCTCTTCAGAAGGGACAGGCAGCACAGAAGGGGTGGTGGAGTGGCTCTCTATATTAGAGAGTGTTTTGATGTTGTCGAACTTGAGGCTGGGAATGATAAGGTTGAGTCACTATGGGTTAGGATCAGCGGAAAGGCCAACAAGGGAAGCATCCTGGTGGGGGTCTGTTATAGACTGCCAAACCAGGATGAGGAGACGGATGAGGAGTTCTACAGACAGCTGGAAGAAGTTGCAAAATCGTCAGCGCTTGTTCTTGTGGGGGACTTTAACTTCCCAAACATATTCTGGAAGCACAACACAGCCCAGAGAAAGCAGTCTAGGAGGTTTCTGGAGAGCATGGAAGATAGCTTCCTGACGCAGATGGTTGGCGAGCCTACCAGGGGAGGTGCCCCGCTAGACCTTCTGTTCACTAACAGAGAAGGACTGATGGGAGATGTGGTGGTTGGGGGCTGTCTTGGGCAGAGTGACCACAAAATGGTGGAGTTCTCAATACTTGGTGAAGTAAGGAAGGGGAGCAGTAAAACCGCTGTCTTGGACTTCCGGAGGGCTGACTTTGAGCTGTTCAGGACACTGGTTGGCAGAGTCCCTTGGGAGGCGGTTCTGAAGGGCAGAGGAGCCCAGGAAGGCTGGGTGCTCTTCAAGAAAGAAATCTTAATGGCTGAGGAGCGGTCTGCCCCCACATGCCCGAAGATGAGCCAGCGTGGAAGAAGACCGGCGTGGCTGAACAGAGAGCTGCGGCTTGAGCTTAGGAGAAAAAAGAGGGTTTATAATCTTTGGAAAAGAGGGCGAGCCACTCAGGGGGACTATAAGGATGTTGTGAGGCGGTGCAGTTATAAAATTAGAAAGGCCAAAGCTCATCTGGAGCTCTATCTGGCTACTACTGTTAAAGACAACAAAAAATGTTTTTATAAATATATCAGTACAAAAAGGAGGACTAAGGAGAACCTTCACCCTTTACTGGATGTGGGGGGAAACGTAGTTACCAGAGATGAGGAAAAAGCTGAGGTACTTAATGCCTTCTTTGCCTCAGTCTATAGCAGCAAAACCAGTTGTTCTCTGGACGCCCAGTACCCTGAGCTGGTGGAAGGGGATGGGGAGCAAAATGTGGCCCCCACAATCCACAAGGAAATGGTTGGCAATCTGCTACAGCATTTGGATGTATGCAAGTCGATGGGGCCAGATGGGATCCACCCGAGGGTATTGAGAGAACTAGCGGAAGAGCTGGCCAAGCTGCTTTCCATCATTTATCGGCAGTCCTGGCTATCAGGGGAGGTCCCACTCGACTGGCGGCGAGCAAACGTGACACCCATCTACAAGAAGGGCCAGAAGGTAGACCCAGGGAACTATAGCCCTGTTAATTTGACCTCAGTGCCAGGGAAGCTCATGGAGCAGATTATCTTGAGTGTCATCATGCGGCACTTGCAAGGCAACCAGGCGATCAGGCCTGGTCAGCATGGGTTTATGAAGGGCAGGTCCTGGTTGACAAACCTCATCTCCTTCTATGACAAGGTGACACGCTTAGTGGATGAGTGAAAGGCTATGGATGTGGTCTACCTTGACTTCAGTAAGGCTTTTGACACCGTTCCCCACAGCATTCTCCTCAGGAAACTGGCTGCTCATGGCTTGGACTGGCATACGCTTCGTTGGGTTAAGAGCTGGCTAGATGGCCGGGCCCAGAGAGTTGTGGTGAATGGAATCAAATCCAGTTGGAGGCCGGTCACTAGTGGAGTCCCCCAGGACTCGATACTGGGGCCAGTCCTCTTTAACATCTTTATCGATGATCTGGATGAGGGGATTGAGTGCACCCTCAGTAAGTTTGCAGATGACACCAAGTTAGTTGCATGTGTCAATCTGCTCGAGGATAGGAAGGCTCTGCAGGAAGATCTGGATAGGCTGGACCGATGGGCCGAGGTCAACTGTATGAAGTTCAACAAGGCCAAGTGCCGGGTCCTGCACCTGGGGCACAACAACCCCAAACAGAGCTACAGGCTGGGAGACGAGTGGTTAGAAAGCTGCCTGTCAGAGAAGGACCTGGAAGCATTGGTTGATAGTCGGCTGAATATGAGCCAGCAGTGTGCTCAGGCGGCCAAGAAGGCCAACAGCATCCTGGCTTGTATAAGAAACAGCGTGGCCAGTAGGTCCAGGGGAGCAATTGTCCCCCTGTACTCAGCTCTGGTGAGGCTGCACTTCGAGTACTGTGTTCAGTTTTGGGCCCCTCACTACACGAAGGACATTGAGGTGCTTGAGCGAGTCCAGAGAAGGGCAACGAAGCTGATGAGGGGTCTGGAGAACAAGTCTTACGAGGAGCGGCTGAGGGAGCTGGGACTATTTAGCCTGGAGAAGAGGAGGCTCAGGGGCGACCTTATCACACTCTACAGGTACCTGAAAGGAGGCTGTAGCGAGGTGGGGGTTGGTCTATTCTCCCATGTGCCTGGTGACAGGACGAGGGGGAATGGGCTAAAGTTGCACCAGGGGAGGTTTAGGTTGGATATTAGGAAGACTTCTTTACTGAAAGGGTTGTTAGTCACTGGAATAGGCTGCCCAGGGAAGTGGTTGAGTCACCATCCCTGGAGGTCTTTAAAAGACATTTAGATGTAGAGCTTAGGGATATGGTTTAGTGGAGGACTTGTTAGCATTAGGTCAGAGCTTGGACTAGGTGATCTTGGAGGTCTCTTCCAACCTAGACTATTCTGTGATTCTGTGAAATTAACATTTGCAATGCATCCGACTTTTCCCCTTTTTGTTGTTGTTGTTGCCATCTGTAGCTTCAAACTTGCCATATCAACCATTCCTAATAAAGAACAAAGGCACATTGTAAATTCCTGACCAAGAGTACTAATGTCCGCAGCTCCATTATAAATACTGTAGACTGACAAAGAGGACCAAATACTGGAAAAGGGGAGTAAGGATCTGGACCCTGCCATCATGAAAAAAAAGATAATTAAAAGACCATATGAAACCACTGTGGTAAGATGGTATACTGGAAATTAAGAATAAATCCTAGTGAGAAATTGTTTAATAAAATGAATATTTTCGGTCTTTCCCAGGAAGTATCAAGTAATTGTTTTAGCTATGTTTTACTTGTTCTGCTGTTATCCTCTTTCCTTTTTTCCTTTTATTGGGAAAAAAAAATAAAAAAATAAAAAAGCTCTTTAAAATCCACTGATAGAAGAACAGAAGTCGAAGTTCATGTTTAGAGAAAAGGGCATGTGGAGGAGTGTCTGCTTTTCACTGCTGCAAAGGGTTTTCAGAAAATGCCGCACATGCATGTGCTTGTTTACTCTGTGCAAATGGCGAGGCATCTCTCAGAGGAATGCTGCAAGCAGGGTTTCTGAAAACAAACGGAAATTCTTGGCGATGTGGGAGTCAGCAACACGCTCCCAAGCTAATGAAAAACCCAAGATCAGGATTAGACACAAAAGAAGTGCCTGCTATTTCTTTTCACTGCACATGGAATAGGAAGGGTTAGAGCTGTGGATCCCTATGAAAGGCAGAGCGCTGCTGCTGAGGCTGTCAGGGCGTTATTACCATTCCCCAGATGCAGGAAAACAGTTCTTGTTCTTCCTTGCAGTAATTTCTCTTTTGCTGTTTCCTGCTCTTACATATTTGCAGCTTATTCTCTTAACTCTTCTCCATTTCTGCTCAGGCAGCTTGCACACCCAGGAGCTCTCCCTTCGGTCTTGAAACCCAGGGCACGTGGCTGCACTCGGCAGTGCTGCTGGCACCAAATGCTGCAGTGCACGGGGAGGACTTCCTAGACTGCAGGCATCACTGGCAGCATGTTATGCTTGTAAAAGGGATGTCATTGCCCAAATTCTACAAGCGTTTCTGCTTGGGAGCATTTCTGATAATTTGGTTCTATGCATGTCACCTTCTCCTGGGGTCCTGGGCTCCTGAGCCATCCCTGCCTCTGCCCCTGGATATCAGCACTCTCTGATTGCCTGCAGAGCAGCAAGAACCAGGGGGATGCTGCGGATTCTGGAGTGCTACCTGCTGGCACTTTGTCCTCCTGCTGTTTACATGAGGAATGATACCCCTGGGATAGGAGATGCATGGGGGGTGTCCTTGCTGACACCTGTACGTGTAGACTATCAGGGCAGACTAAACTGCACTACCCAAGGGCAGGGATTGAGCTACCAAGATAATCAATGTTCCCTAATTGCCTTCCAGTCCTCCTCCTTCCCACTACAGCAAGAGTGAGTAAGGCAGACCAGAGACTGGGGCCTGCATTTTGTATAACCTTATAAGTGCTACATTAGCATTATAAGCAAGTCTGTACTTTTACCGGAAATTTGTCTGACATGACACATTTACAAACAGTTTGGTTTCTCCTCCTTCATTCAGAGCTCTGATTTGAAGGGATTGAGTCTATATTCCCATTCCATTTCTATGGAAACAGCTAACCCTCTTCTACTATAGCTGTTTTGTAACTGCTGGGCCTGATTCCCTTCTCATGTGGGCTGTTTTGAAGCCAGTATTGTGTTGTTGATCCCACCTGAGTTACTTGAAGCTGACAATTATAATTGAGAGTATTCAGATCTGCAGTTCTCCCAGCACATTGCAATGAAAGTTAGTTACAAGCAAAATGGTTTGGAGCAAATACTGTAAAACATCTCTTTCCATTCATCACTTTATTTCAATAATCCTAGTTTTAACTCCAGAGCTGGAACAGCCACAAATTCCCATTATATGTCTCACACTGACCTGCCTACTGTGAAACACCATATTTTTCTATTCATTAAGAAAATGGAGTTAGATTTGTTTTTCTTCCAAAACTCCAAAATACAGTATCAGAATTCTGTTTGTTTTTCATATTTGCCTTAAAACACATATTATGCTTTTCAGAATTAAAAACTATTCATGATTGTTCATCCTCTTATGTGCTAGCCTAGAACAGAAGCATAAGAAATCATTGGTATGTACACCTGACTGGGGGAGAAATTCATTTTTCTCATTTTATGCTATGTACCTTCTTCAGAAAAATGCAGTAGTTTCTCTTGAGGCTTACCATCTTTATTAGATTTGATGCTAAAACAAGTCTGATGTCAAATGGATTGGCTCCTCATAGCAGGCAGTTGAGGCCCCTGGAGAAATTACGAATGACACACGGAGAACTGGCTGGCTGTATTATGATAATACCTTTCATATTTCTAAGAGGTAAGTCACAGGAAAAGTTAGGCAAAAAGAAGTACTTCCCAAAGAGATCTTTTGTATTTCTCTGGCCATTCAGAGAATGGGTAGAAGGATATTACGTGAAGGTAGAAGGATGCTACAGCTGTGGAACAGTCACTGGAATGACCACTACATCTTGCATCTCCTGCCTTCCTTAGTTCAGAGGGCTTGTGCTCACTTCAGAGCTGGTAACAGCTGTTAGAAAGGCTGTACATGTTTAGTTCTTGGGAGCACTCATCTTCTTGTTTTAGCAGTGAAAACAGCTGAAATGTGCACACCTAAGACAGGCTTTGAATTTCACCACCATGAGGAAAATTATTTTGGAGTCATATTTGCACAGCTCCCTGATGGGTTAAGTAGACGTTTAAGTTCTTATTGATTCTTGCTCTCTCCTCTGAATTGAATCAACTCATCTTGGGCCAGTTCTTCTGTGCACAGCTTTAATTTTATGGTAGCAAATAAATTTTTTAATCTACCAATCAGAACAGATTAAAAACTGAGTAGTTTTATGGAAAATCTCTTCTTGACCTGTAGCTAATAATATTTTGTCTGAAAAACTAAAATATTAATAAAACTAAAAAGAAACTTTTTTTATGCTGAATAAACCAAAGCAGAAAAAAAATTACAAAATATTTAAACATTGTCGGAAGCATATGAAATATATATCATTTCACATTTTCAGCTAAATTATACCACTAGCATACTGGCAAATCCATTGCTGGAGGGTAAAAGTAGGGGTTGTGGCAGTATGACCAAAGAAAAAATGTTGTGGGTGGAAATACATGCTTTATTGAGTATTTTTTTTTTCTATTTTTCACCACTATTTTGACACTAGAGTAGTTACTGCATTATTCACTTCCTCTTTGTACATATTTCTGTGGGGAGACATGACAAGGTTGATGTTTGCATTGGGCAGCTTTGAAACTCAGCATAAAAACACTCAGTAATGAAGCATGCCTGGGAAGTGTTATCCCCACTGATGTAACTCACATAGATATTTGGGGGCTGAATAAGCTCATTTTCCTAGCTGGGGGATACTCTTGAAACAGACATTTTTCTGGGAAAACATGCAGAGGAGCTTTCAGACCATCTGCTTTCCTTATTAATCTTACGTGGGACTTTCACGTCTTGGACTAGGTAGCAGTTCACATATTGTGACATATACAGCTCCTCTGAGGACATAGGGTGAGGAGCAGAGTTGCCAAGCATGCACCCAAGTAGAAAATTGCATTTAGCAGGACTTCTTTGATTACAGGGACCAGAGTGTCTCAGTCCCAGCTCCTGCTCAAGACTGCAGACTGTCCGCAGACAGAGTAGAGCACTACATCTCCATGCTTATTCATAGGGCAGAAGTGTCAGATGCTGGCTTAGCAGGTGGCTCATGGTGCTATGCTAAGAGTGCCAGGCATATGTCATGGTGACATCATGAGCAAGACAGTAGGTATAGCAATTACCAGGTGTAAATTTGGTTAATCTTTAGGTCTCATTAGTGATTAAACATCATCATGCATAAAATAACAGAGGTATGCCCTAGGACCACTACAGTTTTGGACTCTGGAAAGTGGCCAACCTTCTCCCTGTTGGTGGGGGAAAAAAAAAAAAAAAAAAGGTACTTGTGTGCCCCTGAGAGTATTTGTCTTGAAAAGGCTAGGTCAGCATGCTTGAATCCACAACCATATATCCCAAATGCACTTGTGTTTGTGCTACAATGATCAAATATAAAAGCAGCACAAAACATCTTCCAATAAAAGGTTATCACTGCAATTTGGAAAAGTTGTGTTTTGAGATTTAGAAATCCACTTCTAAGGTCTATAAGCATTTCTGCCTTCAGCCTATCTTTTCTATTTTATCTCAGTCTCTTAATTGTAGTTCATGTTTAGTGTTAAGATGTTAACAGCACATGGAGGAACCAGTAAAATCTCTCACAATACTGACCATTTGTTGTTCTTAAGCTGCAAAATACCCTGCTTTATTTAAATGACTTTTTTTTTTTTTTTTTTCTTTGCAGAAATAACAGAAACAAGGGA
Organism: Stictonetta naevosa; assembly: GCA_011074415.1. Lineage (NCBI taxonomy): Eukaryota > Metazoa > Chordata > Aves > Anseriformes > Anatidae > Stictonetta > Stictonetta naevosa. The sequence goes on along the minus strand of CM021697.1, from coordinate 11,354,718 downwards.
GAGCTCTTTCTCTTTAGCTGTAGCATAAATATAGGTCATATGAGTTTCAGTGCCTTACAGTTTTCTGGCTATTGCAAAGGTCCACACCATAAGTGAGAGTCTCAATTTCTCCTGCCATTGCACATTACCATTTTTGTAGGTTTTTGGCTCCCTGCAGTGAAAGGTCATAAGTCCAATAGTGTGGGATGTTCTGTGCCTAGTGGTCCATAGGACAGAGGGGAAGTCCTCATTGCACCCTTCTGGCCTTCGTGACAATGGCACACTTGCCTGAGATTATGCAGGACTGGACTTGGTGACCCATGTTCTCTCTACCAGTGTTAGTTAAGCTGTCATATAATTTCAGGAGCAGAAAAGTAATTTAGTTCAGCCATTCCCACGCTGTGGTGCATGAACGACTCGCATCCACAAGGCAAAGAAAATGTTTGGGGATACAGAGTTGTGGCTGTTGACATGGTCCATTGCTTTGAAAGGTCTTGAAGTCTTTGACCTGCTGACAGAGAACTTTAGAAGAATACAAAAGCTGCATGTGATTCTTTAGGCCAGATCCCAAGACCTCATAAATTGCCAACATCTCAGGATGTAGCCCTTTGTCAACTGTGTAAGTAATGTGTAAATAAATATATGGAATATATCTCCATAGTTCGTCTAAATCTGCCTACATCTTAAATGAACTAGTAATTGCCTGGTGTTAATGCATCACACAGCTTCAGAAATCAAACGATCAGCAGTCAAGAAACAGAGTTCCTTGCGTGAAAACACAATTGCATGTGTTCTTACTATACAGCGTCTGTGTAGCTTTTTGAATAATTACTTACTACCAGTTAATATCTAATTTAATACAAAATGGAACTCCTTATGTGCCCTGACACAGAACAATGTTGAGTTGTGCCCCTGTGATTTCACTGGTTTGCAGGAGTAAAACATGGCTTCAGCTTGTTTAGACAACAAAAGGTGTTGTAGTCCAGTTATAGTGGTAAAACACCACCACATGCAGTCTCAGAAGGCTGCTGATCTGCAGTATGGAATTGGTTTGATTTATGACATTTTAAGATCTAGAACTCATCTGAAAATATTTTGGATCTTGAGAGAAATCTCTGCAAGTAACTTCCTCCTTTTCTTCCTAATATGTCCAGACTTTGGTAAATTCCCAGAACAGGGTCTTCACTATGTCACTGCAGGTCCATGTTAGGAATGTGTTTCTTATGTCTGCTTTATTGCTTTCATATATTGCCAATTTTTTTTTTTCTTTTAATAGTTTGAACAAGAAAGACAGAGCATTATGCAAACGCTTACTTAGAAAAATAAAATGCCTTGAATAAGTACAGCTGCTTTGCTATAAATAAATATACTGAGGTTTTAACCCAGCTGTTTCATTAGGTTAGATTTGGAATAGCCTCACCAGATAAAAGCTCAGTGCATAATATCCTTGAAGAACATACATTTTATGCATATTTCAGTTCTTAGGAGCAGGAACAGTTTGTTATGAACCGTTATTTATAAATTACAACTTAAGGCACTCTGTTGTATTTAAGCAGTGCAAACAGAGGAAAATAAGCATGGACCTGCAGTACTGTGTTACATTTGAATATGCCAGAGATCTGTGAGATCTCCTTAGATATCAAATCTTAAAAAACGGTATGATATGAAAAAATATATCTCACATTTTAGTCACTTTTCAACAATAAATGTTTCTGAAACATTTTTTTTTTCTTTGTCCAGGACATATGAATTAATTTTACATAAGTACTAATCAGGCATGACTGAGAAGTTAGGCATTTGTAAGTGGAGCTTAATTCCTGCAAAAGCCAGAAATCATGAGTAAAACAATTAATTTCTTTTCCCTAGTTCTGTGCTATGAAGTTACAAATGGCATTTATTAAGACAAACTGTATAAGCTTTCAAATGTATATATATATCCAAGCATACATATATACCCATGTGGGAAAATTAAGTAGAAAAATATAGCATAAAAACTTTGCAGTGTCTTAATTGTGTCATTTTTTCTATAGAAAAATAAATACAGGTTGCACACACACACACACAAAAAGGATAAAAATAGGTCATTTTATCTGCAGATTTTCTTGCCTCCTGATCTAGAGATAAGAGGGAATGAAATCTTGTTGTAGATTTTGCCTTCTACTGGAACGTGGACAGTTCAAGAGATTGAACCCTGTCCAGCAAATACAGCCAACCCACTCCTGTCTGAGGCAGCAGGTGAAATTTGACAGGTTCCAACATTTTGGGACTGTGGGACTTGGAGGGATATGAGAAGATTGAGACCTAGAGCAAAATTGTCAAGCTTTATTGCACATGAAGTCAGAATTATCCTCCAAATTTAACAGAGCAGATGTTGCCCATGGGATTATGACCCTTACCCTGATGTTCAGGTTTTCTCTGTTTACACCAGGGATAAGCTAAAATAAATATATTTACTTCAGATTGCCTGGGGCCCAAATGGTCTAAAAATATTGAAGCTCAGTGCAGCATCTCAGCAGTGAGTTTATTTGAACAGAATCAGCATTATTTTTGTAGAAGACAAAAATATTTTATGTACATAGGAGTTTGTTATTAAAAAACTCAGCCTCAGCTCTCCTCCAAACTATGTAGCCTCTGAAAAGCTCTGGGAAGGAAGGAAGGAAGGAAGGAAGGAAGGAAGGAAGGAAGGAAGGA
>CM021697.1:11333727-11347048 GCA_011074415.1 Stictonetta naevosa | reverse complement strand
GAAGAAAGGAAGAAAGGAAGAAAGGAAGAAAGGAAGAAAGAAGGAAAATATGCCATTTACTAGCCAAGGATGGAGCAACACTTTTAGTTTGAGTATCAGTGGCATAGTGTCAGTAGTCACTGAGTTCTCATAATCAGGTATGTTACACAGCAGAGACATCCCCACTCAATATATCATCCTACTTAAAGTGCTTTCTGTCACAACCTTACCAAGCCAGTAAGAAAATACAAGGCCTCAAAGGCTCTCAGCACCTTTGCCTCTTGGTCTCCAGGCACAGGGCATCTATTCCTGGAAAAGTCAGGCTTTTATTAGCGGGGGGCTGACAGGGTACTCACTTGTCCAGCTTCATAATTCATTCTCCAGAACATATCCAATCTCCTTGTTATTTTTCTTTCACTGATGGTTCCTTCTGGAGCCTAAAAGCAAGACATTCAGAGAGCACTTTTTTGTTGGTTTAAGCAGTAGCAGCTGCCTTTCCTTTCTGCTGGTGAGGGACAGCGGCACTTTGCAGTGCATTGTGTGTTTCTGCAACGTTTCTCCCCTTTGTTTTTCTCACTGGTGTCAGATGGGCACAGATTCATGAAGAAAATTAAGCGAGGGGAAAATGAACTATGAAGAAGAACGGGGAGTCAAGCTGTTAGGATGGTCAAGTCTGCAGGAGGGTCCTTAGGTAAATTCCTTATGCTGTGAATGACCTTCATGTTCACATACTCATTTTGGAGGTCTCTGATCTGAGATATCTTGAGTGTGGTTTTCATGGAGGCTAAATGCTGTTTTCTTCAGCTGAGAGCAATGTAAGGTTCAGAAGTACATCACTTTTTGATGTAGCAGCAGGTAAATGAAAGTGCCAAAGACTTACTGCATTCAGATTAGAGGTACAGTTTAGACTTGACTTCTCTGTACTTGGGTTTTCCAATCAAAAATAGAGAGATAATAATCTGTTACTATGCTGCACAAGTGGTCTAATGCTGTGTGCATTCACTGAAGTGAGTCTCAACTGCACTGAGGATGAAGCACCATGGAAAGACCTGTGTGCATCAATAGAAAATGCTTTTGTAAGCAGCTGCTAGTCAGGGGCTGCTTGCTGCCTTCCTGTGCCAACCCTTCAATAGCTCTGTAAATATGAAAGGAGGGCTGTGGTCTACTTGTGTGGTATTGATATGCATTTTGTTCTTGTTGCATTTCAAGCAGCATTGAACATAAACATTTTTTACATTTTTTTGTCAGTAATTTTTCCTTGTGGTAAATTCTTAGACTCTGACATATTTTGAGCTTGCCTTCAGCAATCTGTACACATGTTTCTTATTAGGATCTCCCTTGTTACATCACTTATTATAACACTGTTTTGCCAAATGTTTGAATTAGGGAAGGCATGCCATTTTAACGTTATTGAGGGATTCTTGCAGAGAAGTAAGGTAAGATATAGATGACATTCTGTTTTGAGCTCATAAACCCAGACGTTTCTGATTAGAGTTTTCAGCAGCTTATAAAACCAAATGGGATTTGATAGAAGCTAGCTATAAAGGAAGTTTTGCAAAACTTCTTAGAAAGATTTGAATCCTTAATTTGTGTGTATTCCCAGCTGAAGTTTCATTGTGTAGGGAAATGAACATAGGGAGCTGTTGCATAAGCAGCAAGCTCCAATTCTGATTTCAGAGGAACATAATAAAGTGAAAATAAATTACATGGTAATAATTGTTTTGGACTGCAGGGCTAGTGCAACTTCCAGGGAGAAAAACAAAAGCTCTGATTCACCGTGGTATTACTCCATTTTTATACTGATTTATCTCTATTGCATTCAAGGAACAACACTGGCAAAAAAATAAAAATAAAAATAAAAAAATAGAATAAGGGCAAAGATGACTCAGGTCCTCACAGCAGAGGTTTATTTCTTATTATATCAAAACACATACAAGAAACCTTTAAAAAATGAGTGCATCTCATTCACTTCACATTTTCCAGTGATAAAGTTACCATCCATCTGAGCATATTTTTTCTTATTATATGGTAGATTGTTCAATTATATCCATCAGCGCAATATCTGGCAAAGTAAGGCAGGAAAATACTACTTCTCCTATATGGACCAAGGCAGAGAAATAAAGAGTTTTTAAAATTCAGGCGGGAAGAGTAAGGCAGAGATGGGAATGGAAACCGCATTTACCCCATCTAGTGCCTTAACACAAGGTTTGCCTGGTTTCTTAAAGATGACCTTCCCCAGTTCTTATGGGATGAATGGACCAATGCTTCTCCCTGTTCATCCAAAAACATTGCAGATATACATTTTAATATATACACTCTGCACGAGCCATATGCTAACTTTGCAGTGCCAATGTTGAAGAATTACCCATGTTAGGAAGTTTAATCTTAATTTCAGTGATTCTTATTTTGTGTCTGTGCTATCAAGAACAGTCAGAACAGATGAATAAAGATGAAAGAGATTGAAAAAACATGACAGTTTGCTTGCTTTTTGCATTGGTCATGGTTTTCTCTGCCATTATCCTCTTGTCCTTCTAGTCAGACTCAGTCACTTTTCACGGACCAGGGCAGAGCGGGATTCTCCACTCTAGAAGCTGTACTGCTTGAAACTGCATTTCTTAAGTATCTAAGACCATTAATTTTGGTAATCATCACTATTCATTGAATGTTTATCTCAGACAAGTTTTTTATTACTGTGTCAATGTCCCAGCCTCCACATGGCTTATTTGCTTTCACAAATAGATTTTCAGCCCCTTCTAGCTCTGCATGCCCGCTATATCTTTTCCAGGACAAATTCCTAACTGCTAGTCACCTATAGTTTTTACCAACCCAATAAAACAAATTCAGCTCTCCTAGCCTGAGACAGACCTCTCAACTAATCCTATTTCCATTCTTTTCTCTGCTGGGTTCAGGGGACATCTACCAATGGAAGTATGCCAGCAGAATACCCAGCAAGCTTACCCAGCTCTGGGAAACCACATCCAGAACAAGCCCTGATAGGACTCTCAAAAGTACAATATTTTAGAGGAAATACAGATGAGAAATGTCAGATGAGGAAAGAAATATAAAAACTGATCACTGGAAGAAACAATTAGGGCTCTTTCTCTTTCATGGACTGTCTTTCCAATTAAAGCCTGTTGTTATCCTGTCATTTTGCCTTCCTTTTATGAATAGTCTGATTTTGGTATTGGAGATTAAACCAGTGTAGGTTTGAAAAGGCTCAGATTTTCAATCTGCTCACCCAACACTAATATTTATTTGCTCTTCTGAGAGATAATATTGAAAAGAGATATAACTATTTTCCTACCTGTGTGCAGAAGTTGTCCCCAAAACTGCTATATTATCAGACTCCAGAACATTCTTTACTATGCCTGTTTCTATCTGGAACATCACTTTGTGGTTACAGGCTATCACGTACTGGGAATATATTCACTTTGGCCATTATTCCCATGAAGATGAATACCATAGCCCTAATTAAAAATAAATAAATAAATAAAAGTTTAAATTTGCTTGGCTTCCCAGAGTCCTGTTTGAGTTGTGCCTAATCTGGTCCAGCTGTACCATTGACAAAACCTGTATGTGATGTTGAGTGTTTTCTCAAATTATAAAAAAATAAAGTCCCAAGAGAAAGCTAGGGGTGGAAGCTGCAGGGCACCTGTCCCAAGGGGAGACCAGTGGAAGGTCTGCTTTTGTGCCAGGGAACCTGGGAGACCCCAGCAACTTCTCTGTAACAAAATCTGTAACAAAATCAAATTTCATTCTCTTGGAAGCAGAGTTAACAAGAGAATTGGTTTCACTGAACAATTGTGGTGTCTGGGGAGCTGTTCGTTTTTGCTGATTTGCTGCTTCATTTGATTCAAACCAAAATCAGATTTCTGGAAAAATAAGTCTGTGAACTGGAAACTTGTTTTGTATCCAGATTTACTATTTTTTTTTTTTTTGGTTTGGTTGTTTTTGCTTTAGTTTTTTTAGGTCCTTAAGTAGTATTAAAATTAGTCAATAGTCTGGGTAACCAAATATGAAAATGTAACTAACTAAATAGTAATATTGAAATGTATAGCTATACTTTACAAGAAAAGCTTGTACTACAATTTACAAATATGAACCACATCAAAAATCTGGATATTAAAAATAATTATAATATGGCAAATTTCTCAGTCTCTTTCTGGGCCTGTACATTTCAAACTTTCCAAAAACCTTGTAAGGAGTAGGAAATTTCCATTAAAAAAAGTAACAGTTTCTGAGGATTTAGGAAAAATGCCAAGTATGGTGAGATTGCAATAAAAGCATGGGTGTTAGCACCATCGAGAGCAAGAATAGCTCTCTGCAAACACTGCTGCTCTGACAAAGCCAATGTGATATATCTCGAGGAATAGCGTCCTTTCATTTACTATGCTCACATGCTCTACTGACACTTCCAACATTCTTTAATGTGCACTGTGTACTCTGTTTTTACACAGTGCTTGTTTTGTATCTCACTGTTTTCAGCTCTGCAAAGTAAAATTATCCACATGCAAAGCCAAATTAAATGACATGGCATAAACAACTGCAATATAATGTCACATATGTAAGTAGAAATTGCATTAATACTTTATAAACTGGCATGCATGATTTAATAATAAGCAAATAATGACAGGATATTGTGTGTTTCTCAGATATGAGTGACCAGATGGAGAAAGTAATACTGAACCACTGCTGAAGACATACTACATCCAGCCTAGGTTTTGCCATTTGTATTTACAATGCAAATGTTAGATGCATCAGGAAATATGACACACAATCCAACAGCACATGTCTGGTCCTGGCTTTGTAAGAACTTTTGATAGTACAAATCTGGAGCCTATCTGTTGATGAGTTGCCTCGTTTTGGTGTGGTGTCTTCACGTAGTTAGGTCCTTGTCCTAGAGTAATGCACCCTTGCCCAGGACATAGCACAGTTACTATGGTATAGTTCTTCAAAGACTTTTGTGTTGTTTCCCCTGGCCTTGTCACTAAAGGGTAAGCTGACAAATATAATTATTCTGGAAGATCAAGTGTGGAAGCACATTTTGAAGCAATTGAACATTGCAAACATTATTCCAGAAGCATAAGGCCTGGAATTGGATGTTAGTATAGAGAAGTTGTGCTGGTTGCCAAGAGCAGCTTATTTCATAGTAATGGCTATGGCAGTCAGCAACCCTGGTCAGGAAAGACTCATCTATGAGCAACCACTACCTGAACTTTCTGAGTGAGTCAGATAGCAGCCAGTCCTTCAACGACTGCCCCATTCTGATGGTCCCTTATGAAATTGTTTACTTGGGAAACTCTCAGTGCTTCTTATTTCTGTATGAAAGTTTTTTTGGGAAGAGGAATCTAACTCTCATTTAAATGACCTTGTTTGGCTCTTTAGACAATGTTTTATTTTTTCTATGTGTCTGTAGTTAGAACCTCCTATTTCTTGTCAATGCAGCTCAGGAAGAAGTATATTGTAAAACTAGTAATGAGTCATTTCCTAGGCAAAATAAGTCAGGCTTAGTTACTTGGATCCTAGAATTCTATAGCTTTTTGTTTAACTAGAAAGATGAACGTGAAACATATTGTATGTTGCAGAACTTTCTATAAATCTATTAATGCGATGGTCTACTTACATTTCCCACATTCCAAAAATAAACTCCTTCAGGGCTGAACTTGGCACAAATGCCTAAATAAGAATCTTTATGGAAGCAACCTAACCTTTTAACAATACAGACTCATGCCAAAAACTCAGCTGAAATCAATGGGGACAGTTCAGCCTGCTGACATCTGTGGAGGTATGTAGAACTATCTCAGGGATACAAGATGAATTCTAATTCTAACCAAGCACATAGGATTGTTGTACTACACTGTTGGTAAAAGAAATGCAGGTGTTTTAAAATGTAACACTGAGAGGTGAACTTCAGTTTAATAAATGCAAAAAATTATATTTTATATCTGAAGGTTTGTTTCATTACTTAGCCATTTTGGTGTTTGACTTGATGCTAAAGACTATAATAATGTGTACAACGAAGGGAATAAAATCCTTGTGTTTCTTTTGAAAATTTATCATACTTTCAAGTGTTTTAGATGTCCTTTCTGATAAGAATTACTTGTGAAATTCATCCACTGAAAATAACAGCACAGTTGGGCATTTCTTTGCTGAAGTGTTAATATTCTTTAGCAGCCGGACAACTGGCATATCTTAGATCTCTCCAAGTAGGAATTTGTTTACTTTTTAAGCAAGTAATGTAGTCATTAACAACAATCTTGGATATGCAATCAGCAAGAACTTGTTTCTTCTGCTATCTTGTTAATTCACATTATTATTCACAGCCCCTTGCAGATCTAAAATACAGCCAATTTCTGAAAATTAAGAGGAAAAATGTTGATGCACAGACTAAGAAATTAACATCGAAGACTGAGGACCTAAGATTCTGCATTGTCTTGTATTCTGTGTCAGGGTCATCCTGAACAGTGGATGTAGAACACTAATGTTGAGATTCACCAACATTTCACAAGTATTCTGAATTTGTCTGTTCAAAACCTTTATGATAATTCCTAGTGCAAGTGAGAATCAGATCCTTAACACTTCTGTTGTAGAACCAAAGAACAGGTCAGACATCCAGTAAGAGAACAGAGTTTCTTTACAACTAAAGGTAGAATTTAGCTAATTAGTTATTTGAAATAATAGATATTTAATAATAGATGGTTTAAAATATCTTGATAAAACCTGACCCTACACAGATGAATAGCATGCATGTGTTTTGCTAGACAAGTCTTCTTCCAGCTAGAGGATGAAAATAAATTTTCATTTGCTGCTTTCATAGCTGAGTGATTTGTCTATTAGACTAATAAATAAACAGGAATGAGGAGAAAGAAAAATATTGGCAGATTTTATGTATTTTCCCTTTTTCATTTGAAGAGGACAGTCTGCTATTGTTTGTTGATCTAGTATGAGAAGATTGGTATGCTCAAGTTTTCCAGGAAGTAAAACAAAGTTCTTATTTCTCAATCAGAATGTAACACGCTAGAAGTCAGGTGCTGAGGTGCTCCACAAACTGGTGGCAGTTCAAGAAAGGGCCAGAACAAACTAGCAGATAGATATCAGGTACAATATCAAGGCAAGCCTGCAGTATACATCCTTCTTGGCATAAGAAGCTTTTCTGTTGCTTTCAAATTTACATTGAATTGCTTGCTTTTGCTTTTGTCATGCCAAGGTGCCTGTGGCTTTCACTGATTTCACTTTGGCTCCTCTTCCCTCCTTGTAGCACACAGTGACCTATCAATATCAAAAGTGCTTGTAGGTCACCTGGTTTTTATTGTGGCTCATTGAATGTGGCTGCAAATCTTTTGCACAAGTGACTCAGCCTGTTAGAAGTCATCTAATTAACTTCAGCAACTTAAAAATTAGCTGTTTGTTCTAAACCAGCCGTAAAATGTAGCAAGTTCCTTAAAGGGCTAATTCATTCTTCTCTGAGACAAATAATGGAGGATGGGATGTTACTCTCTCCACCTACAAAGTGAATTTAGAAGGCAAGCTTAGGCTGGTTATCTAACTTCAGACGGCTAAACATAACATAAGCATATTCTCTATTTGAGAATTTGAGCCCTTAAAGGCAGTATTTCTAATGGCTCAAGAATCTTCTCTTCAAACTCAAGAGAAAGAGATACTTCAGGGTTATCCATTCTTCCTAGATGCTTTGACTTTTCTCTTCAGCTAGTTCTAACTTAGGGTTTTCGCTATACACTGACACAATGTTCTGAGTCTGCAAATTAGATTTTGGATTCTTTACAGATTTATTCAAAGCAGTGGATTTATATGGCTTGTTACTCTGGCTTTCAGGTGGTTCCTAGGATTTCTCTGGAAAAAAATAAAATAAAATAAAATAAAATAAAATAAAATAAAATAAAATAAATCTTACCAGGGTTTAGCTGATTCTTTTACTATCTAGGTATGAGCAAGTTCTAATGATCCTAAATCCAATATAAGTGGAAGCACCTGTAAACAAAACAAAAAGAAAATCAAATCAAAACAAACAAAAAGATTTTCTTCATTATCCCAGGTATATATAGTGTTTGATACTTAGGAAATGTAACTGGCAATGGGAAGTGAAATCACTTGTCATTTTACAGTTTCAAAAATCTTTAGGTACTGTTGTGAGCTATTTTCAATTTATTAAGAGCCAAGTAGAAAAGGAAGAAATTACTGTCCTCTGCTATAGGAAGGGCAAATATACCTGAAAGTTAGTTGATCAGCATGCATGTCTGTCAATCAGTGTGTCCCAAACTCAGTAGCAGAAAATGGATGTGCTTCCACCTCCTCTGGTAAGTCACTATGGATGCTGAGTGGGAAACTGGAATACAATGTACTTGTTCAGGGGACTGGGAGGTACTTATCTGCAACAACTAGCTTTCTACTGCTCATATTTCTTTCTTGTTCATGAAAATGATGACTAAGAAACTAAGTAGACAGAACTAATGGAACTATTGGTTCATATGTACTTGAAATTTTGATAGTGAGTTTACATGAACACATGATATCATACATCTGAGAGGAAGGAATCAGAGGTGAAAATAGGTATCACACACTTAAAGGCAATACATCATATAAAGAACAAAAGGGAGATGAGAATTTTTATTTTAAAAGTCTCTCTTCCATTTATCCTAACCTTTATGAAGTGAATCAGAATGTGGTTAAATTGCTGTAGCAGCACAATATAAATAAATGCAGATGTTGCTCTACAGACGTGATCAAAAGTTCAGCTACAGAGACAGACAATAGTGGCTTGCCTCTGCCATGTTTGAATTTTAGAGCAAGATGGATTAGGAGATTTCAAACCTCATGTTTGACTGCTTGGCCTTTTTGTATCAAAATATTCTCATCACTGAGAGCTGGGATACCTTATCTGCCCCATCTTAAAACATGGGCCAGCCTTTGTATTTCTGGTGAAGATAGGAGTATAGATAGATATTCAACATTAAGGTAAAATGGTATGCACAGTCATATATGCAGTTCCTATCCAACAGCAGTTGGATTAGCTAAAATATTTCACCTTCTACACTGTAGACATAGGCATTGATGAGAAACTCTCAGGAGTTTGATAGGTATTCATAGGAGTACCTATGGGCCTCAGGGTATCACAGGGTCTCTACCATGGATGAAATGCTTAGGACACTGTGGTCTGTTATGCTTTCATATCTTCTACTTAGAACAAAGCTTAGAACAAATTTCTCAAGGTCAATCACTTTTTCTTTAAGACAGTATCTGCTCAAGTGGCTACAGACTAAGAGGGTGAAGGTACCTTCAGAGGTCTCTTTCTGAAGAGTTTGTGTTATAACTAGAGTACAGACTTGAGAAAGAAATTGAAGAGACTTTTTGAACAAAAATCTAGCATCTGTGATCTTAACATTTATAAAGACTATATGGATACTCAGTAAACACAATTTTTCACTGTCCTAAATTTGAATGTTCTCTTCTACCAATGGAAAATACCGTTGTATACCTTCTCTTCAAGTGCCTGAGTTTAGAGGAAGACTAAAATTTCAGTATTTTTTTTTACAGAAGTCATATTACAAAACACATTCTTCTATCAGTTCTGTATGTTAGTGTTTATAAGAATGAAAGTATCCATGGCAATAAAAATAAAAGTGCAAGAGAAATTGGAGTTCATTGAAAACATAATTTCCATAGCAATCATGCTCTGACAAGATCTATAAAGATAAATATCAGATACTCCATTTTTTTACTCTATTATTTTTTTATTTTGTTAAATGAACCCCAGAGGACGTGAAGGAAAGGAATCGAGACTTGAAGACTTAAATATAAATTATTATTTTTTATCTATGTATATATCTCATGAACAATGATCATTTTCATGGAATGACCAGTAGACCTTCAAAACAGTCTTCCAAATGTTTATCTGTCGAACTGATTCTGTCACTGCAAGTCTGGAACACTTACAAGATTTGTTTTCTTTTTGTCTTTGTCCATTATGAATCACAGATATTAAAGATGAACAAAAATAATTAAAATAATCTGCTTCATCTCAAGTAATACCAAGATTATTTTCTTCTGTATTTTCTTTCATATTTTTTTCCAATGTGCTTATGCTTATCCCTGGTGATGGGGATTCTATTATACCCCTGTTGACAGGGATTCTATTATTTCCCTTTAAAGACTATTTCACAGACCAATAGGCATTATCATTATTAAGATTTTTTTTTTCCTCATATTCAGCCTAAATTATTTTGTTTGTGTCATCTTGTTATTACCTTGTGACATGTCTCCCTCCTTGATATTTATGCACTTCAACTGTTTTTAGATAGTTATCACATCTCCTCTTCTTGGTTTTCTCTTAGCATACATGAATGGGATATAAAGTGTTTCAGCTCAGCTTGAGCTAGGAGAACTCTGGTACTTGTAGTGGGAGGTAATTTAACACTTAAAAGTAATTAATGTGATATTATTAGAGCTTTTAGCCAATGCAGCTACATTATTACAGCATTTACTTAAGCAATATTTCATCTTTTTCCTGCATAGTGCTTTCTCCTGAAAAGAATACCTTCATTCATAACATTTCCTTTGAAGATTTATACACTTATAAACATTTTAGACAATACTTAAAACGTTTGTTTTTTTTTCCTAATTGATCTTAATGATAAATCTTCCAACATTTATGCAATGTTTTTTTTGAACATCTTTGTGCAATTAATTTATCTTAATATATTAAGCCGCACAACCATGATGGTTCCACTGCTAAGAGAAATGTTGAGATGACATTCAAGACAGAAGCTGCTCCTCATCCAGCCTTCCACTGGGTGGGACCTGAAGGCTCTGTGAGAAGGGCCCCTCCAGCAATGCAGAATGCACGTGCAAATCACCACTTTGCCCTTGCAAGCATTGTAGATGTAAGTTTCAGTCACATGGAAGGGAAATTTTGAGAACACACTTGGGTTTGGCTGGCAAAGGCTACTGTCTATAAAAAGTCTACTGTGCTTAGATGCTCTTGTAAATCACACTAAGTAGGTAGTTTGCAACTCAAGATGTTCAAATACCAATGTAAATCCACCCCTTTGCTAAGCAGTTCCCTTCGGGTACTGCAGAAAAATAGCTTACTGTCAGTGGCCACTATTGGAAGATGGCCTATGGAAATGATAAATGCTAGCTGGTGTCAAGACTACCTCACAGTATCAAAATGTTATTGCTTCAAAACTGGGTAAGCAGTTCCCACTGTGAGAAACCTCCATAGGTGTGATACAATTTCTAAATCATATTCCTACTGCAATCTGCTCTGTACAGAGGAGAACTAATTAACTTGCTATTATTAACAATTATTATTATTATGGAGAGTAATGTTAAGCAAGAATCTATTTACTTTGTTGTCAGAGGGGTTGTACCCCTGGCATTTTAAATTCAGAGCCTTTTCATCTTGTTATTTGTCTTTCATTTCCTGCTCACAGTATAACATGCCAAGTTCAGTGTTTCTAAAACCCTCGGAGCTCTCTGAGAATATTGAAAGTCCTTTGGCCTCTTGATTTGTTCTGCAGTCCTGACCCCACAGGTGTACATTACTCCATGAGTTATTGCCAGGAATATATTACTACTCAATTTTAGTATAAAACACAATATTAAAACATCTTGTAAATAATTCTAAAGAATAGCTCTTATTCCCAGGCTCAGGTTAAGTACTTTGTGTCTTATATTCATGCCAGATGGGATACAAAAACTTGTTGGGTGATAGTACGTTATTAGTAGAAGAGAAAATGTACAACATATGTAAATAGGATTGGTGTCTGAAGGCACTATAAAGCTTCACAGAATGTATGTAGGTGGGGTGGTTGATCAGGGATACAATAATGTTAAGTGAAAGATAGTCAGAAGAAACTTCCTTAATGAAACAGCAGAAAGAACAGATAAATTTAGCTAAGTAAACTCTGACACTACAAGAACAGGAAAGAGGAGAGAAAAACTGTCCAGAAAATGAAATATGCGTGGATTACGTGTTCTAGTTTCACCTGGGGTTAGTACTGTGACTTGTGATGGACTTCCTGGGGCTGAATGGGTAGATTAGACATCAGTTCCAGGAGTTTGTTCTCCGTTTCATTGGATTATATTAGCATCCATTTCTGGTATGAATTCATGCCCCACATTCTGCACCTCAGCTCAGCTGGAGCACAAGGGAGTGGATGTTTCTGGGGCATATGGAGCAAGTTATTGTTTTCCTTCAGGCTTCAACACTGCACTAGTAATGGCCTGTGGTGTGGGCATTTCCTCCCATACTCTCTTATTCCTGTTTCTCAAAGTCTGTTTGTACTAGCACGATCTTGTATGTATAGGTCTGTTGGTTAGCACTAACATATGGTCAGTCCTTGCCAATTTCAGTGCGTCTGGAATAGACAGGAGAAAGATTTTTGATGGCATTGCAGGGTGCCTGGCTTCTTAATTTCAGGTTATTCCTTACCTCAGAAACAGTTCAAGTTTAGAAATATTAATATGGTCTTTTTGGTTACTTCACAGATTGAATTGGAAGGAGCTTTATCTATTAAACTTTAACTCTTGTTCCTTTAAGGAGCCATTAGGAAACAGATCTTAAAATTTTGTGGCAATACTAATAAAGATTGAAGCAAAAGTCTTGTGAATGAAAACAAAAGAAAGAATCCCATCTGCTTTCCTGGGAATAGTCACTGCTTTGATTATATAATGCATGTCTGGCTTGCTTGTCTTTTAACCCAGAAGCTGGAGGCAACAGAAATATGGCATGCAGAAAAATGTGCCAAAGGAGCAAATACAAGTAGTGTTACAATACTACCAAATCCCTCTCGAGGATGAGGGCACTATTTCATTGTCCCCATGCAAACTGAATTCATCTGAGGGTGTGAGACTGCACGTCCAAAGCAGTTGCAGCCAACCACACAACTTACTCAGGAGCCTGTATGAGAAGTACAGTTGCTGAAGAGTCAAAAGGGGAATTCAGACAAATAATCTGGGAGGATGAGGTTGCAAAATGATCAGTTCTAACACAGGAAATGTCAGTGCCTTTTTACAGCCCGAGAAGATCTGTGGTCTTTTTCTTGGGGGGATGGGAGGTGGTGGGGGTGGAGGGTAGGGGGGATGGTGGTGAAGAGTGTTGGATGATATCTCAAAGAATGGATGTACTCAGGGAGTCTGTAGAGTCCACTGAATAGGGGCAAGATGTCATGAGTTCAAGGGCAGAATGCATATTCTTGGGATGTTTAGGAAGTGATTTACCTGCAGTCAAGATTTGAACCAAATAAGCACAAAAGAAGTCTGATAGAAAGAAAACACGAACACTTCTCTGGTGATTAACTAGCATTTATCCCATTCTTTTTGA
>CM021697.1:11301851-11333627 GCA_011074415.1 Stictonetta naevosa | reverse complement strand
TGTCTTCTTCAGCAGAAAAGGGCTCCCAGCTTTTCTTTAGACAAACTTTTTCCTGCATGGCACTACAACAGTGTGTGTACCAAAGACAAGACCACACTCTCGTTGCTGGCAGAAACGAAAACACAAATGGAGTCAGTGTACTTATTGAGTTCACCCAAATTAATTCTGATGTATTTCAGAATGAGATCAAACCCAGGTGTCAAATGTCTGACAGAATTAAAATGTTTCCAGTTAGCTCAGCTGCATTTTGGAACACTAACTCTGAGATGTAATGATGACATAATGATACCATTCTTAACGGTTTCATTTTGGATTGTTTTAAAGGGAGAAGGAGTTGGGTGGACTCACAAGCATCGGGTGAGTACCAGATGTGGCTAGAATAAAGATAACTGCCTGCTAAAGTAATAATGCTTGAAGTTCCATTTAAAAGTATTTCAAGACATATCTGCCCAAAGGGGTGAAAAGATTCCTTTTGCAGTTATAAATTTCTCATTCTTACTTCCCTGGAGTATCATAGGAATGATGGAGAACATAATATAGCAATTAGGTTCTGCAGCTAAATTCCTCAGCAGAGACGTGTTTGCAGCAGGCAAAAAAAAAAAAAAAGGGGGGGGGGGGGGGGGGGTCTACAGTTGGAAAAAAAAAAAAAAAAAAGTACTGGAAGTACTGATGACAAAACCTTGTATAAAATGTGGATGATCCCTTTGATATTTGATAAAAAAAATAGTGGAATACATCCATATAAAGTCCATCAGAATCACCTGCCAATTTCTGCTACCTGAAACATCCTTCAGTATTTCACCTCAGCTCAGTGGATCTTGACCTGTCTTTGTCTGAAGAGGCACCACTTCAGGGTAATATATTTTAAAAGCTTTTTAAAAATTATTGCCAGTTGTTTGTCATGTTATGCAGGTGGCAAGAAGAATTACATTTAATTATGTAAATCAAGAGTTGCAATTTGGTTAAGGGAAGTGTCTGACACAGCTACTGCTTCAAGAGTCTTACTTAATTGAGACAATGTGTCAATCTGACTTGTTTGTTGAGGCAGTCGACTCTATCCCAGGACATACCATATCTGTTTTCAATTGCCAATTTCTTAGCTGTATCTCAAGGAGGGAAAAAAAAAAAAAAAAAAACAAAAACAAAAAAAAAAAAGAAAAAAAAAGCCCTTTTTAAAACATGAACTGCATTCTGTATGTGAGTTGATTAATTCAGATGAAAGGTGTTATGGAAACTTAGGAAAAAATGAGCTCTGACTGACAAAACTTAATAAGATTACTTCTTCAGCATCCTAGTATTCTTCATTTCTTTCTGATTTCTATTTCCTTTTAGAAGATTACTAGAAGAAAAAATGAAAAATATCAAAGGCAAGTAAACCCAGATTTGTCACAATGGATTATTTTGCTTTTATTTGAGCCTTTTAAAATTGTATATTTAATAATACAAAATGATGGCTTTTCTTTCACCTGACCATTTCATTTCAAGGCTATAGTGTAACATTTTCTGAATATCATGAAATATAAGTCAAGATTCTGTGAAATAAAGTCTTCTTCATTTTGAAATAGCTCATTTGTGAATATTGTTAAAAGGAATTAGTTAAGATATTGTAAAAATGTTTCTGCGTGTCTGGTTATCTAGTTAAATTTTGAAAGTATAACAGTGGGAATTTGATGACTCCTTGTTATCATTAAATCCTATATTTTCTATGTTGGTATTGCTTCCCTGAGTGATTTTGCTCTTAAAAATGAGGTCCTGTTATGTCCACTATACTTAAACTGATGACAGGTTCCTGTGAAGTTCAGTGCCCATAAAATGTGTGCTCTGCTGCTATGGGAATACAGCATCATTCTGACATAATGGCAAGTGTACTAGGAACTTTACCTAGTGTTGATCCCAATAATGAGGCTTGGTCCCAATAAACTCTCCAGCAATATTTCCTCAGACTATCACTCACTATACGTCATCTTTTCATTCATGGCAAAATATTCTTTTAAGACATCCTTCACTTTGGAGTGCTCAAAAATCCTTATTTCCATTAAATAAAATAAAAAAAAAAGAAAGAGTATAAGATAGGTTAATAATTTTAAATTTGTCATGTATTAAAACGCTGCAAAGATATTTCTATTTAGAATGATCTAATGTACTTTTTTTTCTTTCCTTTTTTTTTTTTTTTTTCCTGTCTATATAACTGTAATGCCAGTTTTCAAAAGGGAGGTGAGTTCTTTGCTTTTTGAACAAATTGACTTATACATTTGTGTTCTTACAAACAGCTTGTTTTAATAAAGTCAGTGAACCCTAATATAAAAAATGAAGAAAAAAAAAAAAAAGAAGGGAACACATCTGAAAGTTGTATATTTGAGTTCAATAGCTATTTTTATTAGCACTGTATTTTAGTACGTACTTCACAAGTCAGGCATTTATTTTCTCACAGAACGTTCATATAAGGACAGAAATGGATGAAAGATTAAAATTGATCTTCAAAGAAAGTGACACAATATTAACATAAGAATGGAAATCTAATACATATTTTAGGTCACTGAAGAAAATAAGTAAATATGAAGTGCTTGAATGATAATGTGTTCCAAAACACTGAGCCCAATGGGGCTCAGCAAGAAGCTTGGACAGCAAATGTATAGGATTTAAAGATGGCTGGGGGGATAGGGGGAGTGATATTTTAATTCCTAGAAGCATGAAATGTATATATTCAAATTTCCATCTACTTCTAGGGAGTCACGCTTAGGATAAGTCCAAACTAAAGTCCTGATTTTCTGGTTCTACTTTAGACATAGCACATCATGAGAGCAAGACTTCATCAGTTTAGGATGGCAGAGGTCTTACAAGGTAAGTCTGCAGGATGTGGACATCATCAAATCCAAACCTAAGCTTGGGTCAAAACTTTGAACCCTCATCTGAAACTTAAATCAGATCTGACCACAATCACTCCCCATCTATCTGTAATAAATATAATGAACACAGACAGGAAACCTTTCTCCCACACAAGCTGTCCATACAGTTCAGCAGTGACCTATTACCGCCACAACTCAAAAGAAACATCTAATAGGATTAAAGTCAACATCATTGGCACAGAGAAAAGGTCATCTAGAACCTGAAAATGTCTGATAAGTGCTATGACCTCTCTATTTATGTATTCTATGCTGCTGCCTGTTGCTACAACTTCTGAACAAATTCATGGGAAAGTAGATTGGCACCGAAACAAAACCTACAGGATAGGTGTTAAGTTTCTGACTTTTTGCCTTCTCCTCATTACTGCAAATTTTTCATGTGGTTGGATCTGGGGCACTTTGGGAAGGGAAGAGTATAGCTTCCTTCTGAGTTTTTTTTTCTGGAAAAAAATACTGTGGAAATTTTACGAAGTATTTTATTTTGATTGTTGGTTTCTGCTTTTATGCAAGACCATCTGAAGACTTCTTTGCTAGCTAAAGAATGATCCAGCATGCTTCATAAGCCCCCTCCCCCCCTTTTTTTTTTCCTCAGAGAAATAGGGAAATAATAATTTGTGTGCTACGCAGCTCTTCATTACATAAAGAATAAACTAGCAATGGAGCAATGACTGGAAAATATTAGATTTTAGGTCATTTTGTATTTAGATTTTTTCAAAGCATATTTGTTTAACTGAAAGCAAAACTAGGTTCTGAAGTCTAACTTTGTTTGAAAGAGGAGTTTCCTGGCAATTCTTCCAGTGAGACCGAAAGTAAGGAGATAGATATATATATATTTCTGAGATATTTAATTTGCAAATTAGATACAATGTTACAGGAGTTAGCGAAGATATTCTGGTTTTAAAACAGTGTGAACTGGGAAAAACCTGGCTCTAGAGGAAAAGTTTTTTATATTAACATTTTCAGACTACAAATTAACTTTCCAATCTTACTATTGACATGAGGCAGAATCAGCGTCTAAGAGCCACGGTCTGCTCCTGCACTGATATTTCCAGACTGAGCTGAGCTGAGCTAAGTGAAGAAGGGGGGTCCCTGGGTCACAAGGGAACACTCAAGTGAGGATGAGCTACAGCCATCTGGGAGAAGGAGACATCTCCCTAAGTACTCTAGTAAATCCTAGTATCGAGTTATTAATCCCTGCACAAAGACGAAGTGGGAATACATTCTCAAATTTTATTTTTCTCTTTTAAATAAGTCATATTTTTCAGAAAAAGCCAGTCTGAAATGTTCATCCCTGAACCTGTAGGAGAAAGAAGTTGATGGAAGTATTTTAAATAACATCTGAGGATTTATCCTGGCCCAGGCAGAAATGTTGGTCTTATGAAGACTAACCCTGTACAGGCTGATGATACTAAAAATAAAAATTTAAAAAAGTTAAAAAAGGGGTTCAGAGTCACTGCTCTGCTTAGCTTCATGGATTTCAATGGCTTTATGTGCAATAAACCTGGAGTAGCAGTGTGCGATGCAACTCTCCAGAGAGGACTTAAGCACCTGCTTATAAAGGCAGTTTAAGCAATGACATATATATATATATATATAAGAAACATTCTGAAAATATAATTAGAAGAAGCAAGGAGCACTAGATCCCAGTACTGGACTGCCTCCTGAATGGCCAGCGCCTTGTGCAGAACTGCTTGGAGGAAACTCTGGATAAAACTGAGACCTGAGGCAAAATACATGCATAGTTTGAAGCATGTAGATAGCCCTATTAAAGGAATGAGTGAAGCCCTTGTAGGTTTGATGTTCTGCTCATGCACTGAAAGTACTCGTGTGTTTAAATGACTTCCCTGTGCTGACATATAAAGCTGACAGGTGAGGACAGAGTGAAATGTTATTACCTTCTGGCAGTTTTGTGATCCATAAGAACAAAGTCAGATAGGCTTAGTGAAGTTTACAGTGGACAGACATCCTTCTTAGAAAGCCACCAAGACATTTAGCCATCTTATGGGAAGCCTAATCATACTGTCCAAAAAGAGTGGGCAGGTCTGCTGGAGTGGTTCCCTTAGGGCATGGCAGAAAGGCTTTTATGGGGCTTTGCATGGAAAGATGATTGTGGCTATCTTCATTTTTCAGGGTGTAGAGTAAGTTTGCTGATTTAGCATTTTTCCTGAAGATATAAATAAATAAATAAATAAATAAATTTGTGCTGTCTGCAATAACAAGAAACATGCTTTTACTTTTCCTTGCAGTTTTCTTAAACTTTTTATATAGCAATTGGGGCACACTCACAAAAATCTATCAGGCTTATTCCCTTATGCATGTTATTGCTAGTTTATTTTCCATCTTCCAAATGTTCAGAAATGTCAGTTTTCAATAAAATCTTCTTAGCTGGAAATTGGAATTCAGTTATGACAATACACTCCTAAGTCAAAAAGTGAGCCAAAGAGTTTTCACTGCACTATATCTCTGCTCAGTCACAGTTTTACAATTCTGGACTTTGGCACATAAATAAATAATAATAAAAAAAAGACCTTTGCCTTCTTTTCATCTTCTAAATTATCTGAAATATTTACCTACAAAATTGCTGTTGTCCTCTTCCCATAGTACAACATGGTTTGAGATTCAGTCACCTGAATATGAATCTGGTGACTGAATCTGATACGTCCATATTTGTGGGTTGACATTTTTCTCTGTGAATACTGGGTAGGATTTTCTTATTATGGTGGTCTGAACTGTGAAGTAACAGTGATATATAAACAGAACTATATAAACTGATTATTTTTCACAATTTTGGGCAGCATGAAAATTGAAATGTAAAAGAGTGGTTCTCCCAGCTGAAAGAAGAGAACATGTACTGCTGAGAACAGACCTGTGGGAACATCCCTGAAGGAATTAAAAAGACAGTTCATAGCAGAACAAATGACAGAGACAAGAAAAACAAGGTTCAGAGATAAGAATAAGAATCCTGTTAACTGTGATTTAAATTTAAAAATCTGAAGCTAAGTGAGCAATAAAAACAAATTTCTTCACTTTTTTTTTTTCCCATGGTTATTGTCAAATAATGTAAAAATAAATGATGAGATGGATGCTTAATATCTTGGAGAGACATAACAGCAGCAATACAAATAATTATTTAAAAATACTTGTAACTTTTACATACAGGATGTAAACCCTCTGACCAAAAACTATGTTTAACTGAATTTATTTTATAGCTGTTATTACAAATTGCATAGAGAAATAACTGATTAATGCCCACAGAAACACACACAAATAAAATAACTTTTTAATGCAAGGTTGAATTCTGCCATGTGTTATACGTGTGTGTGAAAAATAAGAACTTGTATTGTGTCTTATTTGTCTTAGATAGCTCATAAAACTTGCCAGATCAGCTATGTGCACACAACTTTTTGAAAGTGTAAAAGACAGATATTTAAATTGTTTATTTTCTGCTGGCAACAGTTATACAGCAAACATGGCAAATATCTCACTCCTGATGTTCACTGAGGAATCACTGAAGTTCATCCAGTTCTTGAAATGTGATTTCCCACCCTAACATCCTGACTTGCACTGTTTACTTGTATCCGTACAAAACACAAAGCATTGGATCTGTGCATTAAAGTCACTTGGGTTAGGATTTCCATGAGGGGGTTGCTCCTCAAACACTAGTTACATGTAGAATCGTTTTGTTGTTCTCTTATTCTGCTGCTTGACTTCAGTTTGTCAGTGAAAGTTTAATTTACCATTCCTAATCAATCAAAGAAGGTATGTTAATGACTTTATTTACTTCTCAGAGTGAAATTGTGTTGATCGCTTTGATCTCATAACTATCACTAAGCAAGCAGGTGCTTTAGTTGTGTTGTAACTTAATAAAATGAAATGTAGCCTTCTAATTCTGAGCTTGGGTAAGAGTTAAACTCAATGTATGATAAAGTCTTTTACTTGACATTTTTAATACCAGAAATTTATTTATTTATTTATTTTTAAACATCTACCTTCAACAGTTTGGTGACTAAATATTCCATCCAGGGAACTGGAAATCATGTTGATATGGTTTCTGCTTTGCCTTCTGATCTGCTGGGTGACTACATGAGTCACTTGGGCCCTAAATTGCATCTCTTGTTGCTGATTTGAATGTTTTGTTATCACTGTATAAATCCCTCTGAGTCCAAAAGAGCTGCCTCCAGGGAATAATACATCACTACTGAGACTACACATGCAGATAATTCAGATGATTGAAATATAAATGATACTATCTAACTTTGGCCAACTTCAACAATTTCTGACTATCTGTAAAGCAACTACTATACCAGATCAGGTATGAAAAATGAATTTTAATTTGTTATGATGAATTCCTTAAAACTTTAAATCTTTTTTTTTTTTTTTTTTTTCTTCTTCTTCTGTTCATCTATATAGTAAAGAAGTGGGATATTTTTTCCACCAGATATTTCTTGTATCTAATTCCTTTTTCAACTATTCTCGAATAAAATGTTCATAATAGGAAATTTCCAACATTTCAGATTATTTCCAAAGGAGGCTGAGATGAGTTGCCCAGATCATTAGCGTAAGATAGAAATATAATTCTCTCTGTTGCTTTATCTCAGTTTGGAGGAAGAGTCGTCGTCTGAACATATTGATCTATAAGATTAACCTCTGCAGTTGAGGAAAGCAGTCAATTGTTCTCTGTGTGTTCTGTTGGTTACAGATTGAAATATTTCCTGGCATATTTTAGTACAACACCTGATTTATTTAAAGAATGGAAACAGCCTCTGAGTTGGTTAGATATACCTTTCCATCCTTATTCTCACCTATGACTGATATTCCCCTCTGTCATAAACATCCTTTATGACACAAAGAGATTGGAGACCTGAGCAGTAGATTTCAGTTTGTGTGAGACTAGGTGCAACATTTTTATTTTGATGAACAACAAGATTTATTATTGCTCAAGGAGAATATTTACCTTGGCATCTCTTCAGTTAGTATTTAGCTCTTGGTTCAATAAATCTAGGTATTCACTTATTCAGAAATCAATATCAACTTAATTGGTATTGCCAGGACATGCAGTAAAAAACTTTTCAAGCTGATAATTGAGTGTTAGTTACTAAATACGATTAAAAATATATATTTCATAGTATAGACCTGATGCAATTATGACAAAGATTATCTTGTTATGATCAGAGAATTTTGGGGTATGGAGCCACTTTTGTGTTTTGAGTAGAAAAAATGCTAAAAAATGGACACCCATCTGCAGTACTTGTTTAGGATTTGGTTATTTTCTTCTATTTGTTTAGAATAGTAGTAATAAAAATATTTCAGTGAATTAGTAACATGTTCCTAATTCCCAATAAAAATGCTTACATGGTAATTATATAATGGTAAATGAGTACATAAACAATATTTCAGATTAGTACAGAAACTTCTGTCTCTCTGCCTAGAAATGTGTTAAGTACAAACGCATTCTGAAAATGTTTTGGTTTTGTTTTTAATCTTTGTGTATTCATCATGTACCAAGTGTACTAAGGGCATTGATCCACATCTGTAGATAACATGGTAATGTGACTGACACTAACAATATCCTCTTCATCTTCTGGGGTAGCACAATGCCATGGTCCTAGCCAGAGGGAATGAAGTGGGATCTGAGCTGCCAGCTCTCACTATTCCCATGCTCATAACCAGCAACTACATGATGCAAATGCATAACCATCAAATACACGGTGAAGTGCATTTCAGTTGTACTGAATTTAAATAAGATAGCTAGAGTACTTCACCTACCTTCAGAACTGGTGGAGTACAGACTGTGTGATACACAGAGAATTCTCAGTGTATCACAACAAACACTAAACACACTCAGTATTTTTTACTCTTCTTCAGACCTAGTATTAAAATATCTTCCCAGTCTTTGAAACTGAGGCTCTCCATGAAAATGACACAGCCAATAATGACTTGAATAAGAGAGATTTATTATACAATTTCCGATTTCTGCTCATCAACAGAAAATTATTTAAACTTCTGCTTTTTGGAAATGTCTTTCAGCTAGGCTGCTTTTAACATGCTGTAAACATGGCCATGAGGTTGGTAGATATTTGGGTACCTCACTATGACCACAAAGAGCCCAGTAAGATCTGCCTGATACTTCTGGAAGGCTGTCCTGTGCAGCAGGGACTGACTCAGACCTAATGAGCACCAGAATCCAGCAATCCTGTTAGGAATAACAGGAACATAATTTGTCCTGCACAGAAACAGAGAAGGAATGTGGTGATTGCATCTGTCCCTGTATGTGCCCTGCTGTTTGACACACATTAGTTTAATTTCTTGTGTAGTCTTACATTGACTAGGAAATCAAAAGGAGAAACAAGAACCTTTCTTGGGTCTGTATGTTAGTCAATACCCCAAAATTAATGAGTATTAAGGGATAGTTCCAAATTAATAGCAAAGTGGGAATTAATCCTGATACCAGATGTTAGGAACTCCTACATGGCAAAAACACATCAGTCTTAACATGGCTTTTGTGCCAGCTTCATGAGTTAGCACGTTTAACTAACAGTTAAACAGGTGGCAACGGGCTGATTCAAGAAGAAACAAAGATTTTGTTATATTTAGGTAAGTTAATATATATATTAAGGCACATAAACATCACTTTTATAAATAGAAAACAATTAGTCTTCTGAGATGCCTAGCATTATTAATTAGTATGATGGATATATGTATGTATAGTACTTTTCTTTTGCGATGACAAGCAATTTCTGAATTCAGGCTGTCAATGCTGAACATCTAATGAAACTGGCCAAGTCAAGATCTGACAACTCTGTGACCCTTACGGTGATCCTAAACCTAATTGTTAATGCTGAAGTGATGCAAAGAGAATATCTAACAAATAGAATAGTATGTTTCAAGAATCATGCCGAAATGCATGAGTAGTTAGAGTTCCCAAGTGAATGTGTACCTAACACAGTGGTGGGGATAAAGGAGCATGTCCCAGGGACAGGTTTTCCTGAAGTTCTTTTTCAAATATAAATGTTCAAGTATCCATTGTTCTTATCTGGACAATAGGGCTGCAAGCATAAGGAAAATAACCTTTCTAATGGGTTTTGCCCCTGTAAGCTGTAGTTTTAGTGAGATTTAGTCTACTTAAATCTTGCCTAAATTTAAGGACATATAAAATCCCCAAAGATCTAACAGCAAACTTGTCCATATACTCTTCAGGGATGCTTGTCTCCATAGGTGCTTGTAATCATAACATCCCCTTCTTTTTAGCTGAAATGGTCCCTAGATACCTAAGTGTTTTTGTTCAGTTGTATGGAATAGTCAGAGTAAGATGAGTTCCCATACCCTGCCTGAGGGCTATGTGAAGTCACATGGACACCCATCTCTGGCAGAGAAAGAACCATTATTACAATGGTCAGCACTGCAATTAGTAATGATTCTGCCTTCCTCTTCCTCTCTCTCCTACCTCTTTTTATATTTTGTTGCAAAATATTTTGATAAGAGTGGTCTACCAAGAAATTGTGTTCTGTAGCTATGCATCAGAGAGCCTTGATTTTACATTCCAGGATATTTTGTGTTTCACTTCTGCTGTACAAAATTACAGTATTCTCATAATAACTGACAGTTTTCTGTGACAATTTGCTGGGATGAACCTAATTAAAGAGTGGGTATTTAGCTGGCTTATCATTAACAGTCAACAGAAGGAAGAGGCTTATGTAGCATGGTAAAGAAAAAGCTAGCTGGCTGCTTTGAAGAATAGGGAGGACAAACTCCATTCATCATCCTCTAAATAGCTCAACAAGTTTAGCACGTGAGGATGCAGCAGGCATTTTAAGACCAGGTGGAATGACAAGTGATAGCCAATACGGCACCAATTGGCTGATAGGAGTTCAAAAGTAAGACAAATGGCACTGAATGGGTTATAGTTACCCGATGTGATACTTAAAGCTATTGACATTACACATCTGAAACCACATTTCCAGGGCTTGAAGCATAACACCTGGCATCTCAACCACCCTTGCTCTTCTCCCTCTCATGACACTCACCTGCTTGGTAATGATGGTGAGCAGAAACCTTTTAGTACATGGCTGAGTTCACTGTTTCTACAACTGGATGCAACTGTATCTGCTCCTTTTGGAGGGGGTTCCAAACCACGCTATGGCTACATTTGTTTAAATCTGATATTTTAGTTTTATGCATTCCAATTGGTAGGGCAATCTGTCCAGGGCATTTCTTAGCTGGGTGTCACAGGAATGGCATGTTCTGCTAGCACTGACATCAGAGCAAATCAGTCTGCAGCAGTGGGGAAGATCCCAGTTACTTGAGAGCTGAACTCCTCACACTATATTAGATATGTCATAGAGTTGTCATTTTTGATGTAAAGCTTTCATTATACTTTTGGGGCTAAAGTCAGATTTTGTTATAGAAACAGAATTCCTGTTTTCAGCAAATCTCTTCAAATGGTAAGTGCAATAATGTGAATTATCCTTAACTTCTCTGTCAGATGTTGGAAAGGAATATTGTTGCTAAAAGAAAATGCCATTTCTCATACACATCTAAATTTCACCTGTCTAAGCAGTAAATAACCTATCTCCAGAAGAGACTTTGAGGTGCCTGGTTTCATTATGTACTCCCCATTCAACCTGGAATTTTCTTAAGCATGTGATTTCAGTTAGCCATTCAGCCATTTCTACAAGCTCTGGAGAAGGTATATCCTGCCTACAGTATAACCACGCCATGTGTCAGCCAACAGCCATTTGAAATTTTCAGTGTCTGTCTTGTTGCATTGATCTTGGTAGTAATCCATCCTCTGAGTAACAGTCCTCTGGCTGGACTGTGTTACCAGAAGTGGCCATGCAGCTTATGTTACACCTTCATGGGTTATAACGAGCATATAAACCCTGGCAAGAAAGTCCGGAACCAATCCCAATGGAAATAACAGTAACAGTAATAGTAACAATAATAACAATAATAATAATAATGTGGTGGTTTTACTGGGGTGGTTGGCCAAGCTCCACCACAACCGCTCTCTCACTCCCCCTCCTCAAAGAGGAACGGGGAGAAAATATGATGAAAGGGGCTCAAGGGTTGAGATAAGGACAGGGAGATCACACAGTAATTATTGTGATGGGCAAAACAGACTCAGCATAGGGAGGTAGTAAGATTTATTGCCTATTAGTAACAAGCTAGAGAAGTGAGAAACAAAGGAAAGAAACCAAAAGCACTCCCCGTGGTCCCCTCCCCGCCCATCCACCCTCTTCCATCTTTCCATCTCCTCACCCCAAGCGGCACAGGGTGAATGGGGGTTATGATCAGTCAGTCTATAGAGCTTCTTCTCTGCTGCTCTTTCTCAGTCGTTCTCATCCCCTGTGCTGTGGGGTCCCTCCCACAGGATGCAGTCCTTGCTGAACTGATCTGGCGTAGGCTGCCCACAGGCAGAAGTGCTTCAAGAAGTGCATCAGATATGGGTCCGTACCACGGCGTCCATCCCTCAGGAGCAAACTGCTCCAACCTGGGTCCCCCATGGCCAGCAGGTCCTGCCAGGTCACCTGCTCCACCGTGGTCTCCTCCATGGGCTGCAGCGTGGAACCCTGCTCCACTGTGGTACTCCACGGGCTGCAGGGGGACAGCCTGCTTCACCATGGTCCTTACCACAGGCCGCAGGAGACTTCTGTTCCAGTGCCTGGAGCACCTCTCCCCCTCCTTCTTCACTGACCTTGCAACTGCAAGGCTGTTCCTCACTCCTCTCACTCTCCCAGCTGCTGTGTGGCGTAGCGTTTTTTTTCCCTGTCCTAAATATGCTCTCACAGAGGCGCAAAACATCACTTATTGGCTCAGCTCTGGTCAGGAGTGGGGCCCTTACTAAACATGGGGCAGCTTCTAGATCCTTCTCACAGAAGACACCCCTATGGCCCCCTGCTACCAAAACCTTGCCACGTAAACCCACTACAAATAATAACAATAACAATGATAATAATAATAATAATAATAATAATAATAATAGTAAAATATTACCATGAAGCTATATCCCACTTGTTGCCTGGTCTCCTTCTAGACTTTATGTCCTCCTTCTTGGCTGGCAGGGGTTTGGGTTTAACAGGAGGGGGACAAAGCAAGTTGATGCAAGAGAGCACCTGCTCCTGGAATGATATTCAGTGCTGTGGATGCAGCCACGTGCAGGATTTTAACTTCTTGGGTCACTGCTGTAATTACTGGGTTATTATGCAGTAATCAGAGCAACAGTGCTGGTCCATTACGTTCTCATTCTTAGAAGACAGATGAGTACTCTGGAGGCCATGTGGATGAGCTACCTCAACATTTCTTGCTGATTTCTTGTACTCTGTATGGGCACTTCATGTTAGACCAAGTGACTTTACAGGTTTTCAGCACCACTAGTGACAGCACAGAAACTTGAGGTAGATAGGCTAGGTATCATGGGCTGTCCCTATAGCCCAGGTGCTTACCATTCTGGTGAGGAAATATTTATGTTAGGATATTCTGTGGATGAGTGGGACTCTGCTTGGAAGGGATGTGACCAGTGAGCTCCTACATATGTGTGCATCCCAGGAAACAGAACCTTAACTTTGTTGTAAGGAGGGTATCCTCCACAGGACCCTGATGGTGAGGCAGTTATGCAGCCACCAGATTGTCATATACCCAAGTTGGACCTCTGCGTGTCCCTCCTGACATCACAGAAAGCAGGTAGGACCAGGAAATGGTGTCTCCTAATCCTCAAAGTCACGTTTTCTGCTGAAGCCCTCTAGGAGCACTCACACAGGTGTGGTTGGGTACTGCTGGGATGTTTCTGTTTAAAACAATGGTGTCCATATTCTGCTGCAGTGTTCATATAGCTTTCACCACTGCACTACTAAAGTCTTTCAAATGTGCTGCAAGCAACACAACTATAGACTGTCATGTGCAATCCTTTTTATCTGCAAGGAGAAATTTTGCAGGTTTCTTTGAAAGATATTTAATAAATAATTTGTAAACTGTGTTTATTTCTGTATGTTTGAAAAAAATGCTGAAAGGTATATTTAGAAGAAGGAAAGAGTAGGGTTTCTGCCAGTGCCCCTGCAGTCTGGGCTTGCCTGGGCAACTCCTGTGGTACCTGCAGCAGCCGGGCCACATGGCACAGCCCCCTGCCAGAAGTTTGCAAGGACATGGGAGCCCTCAGAACACAAGGCTGAGATCAATATTGTGAATACATTGCTCAGCAGCAAAAAACTTTGAACTATCATTAAGTAAAATTCGTTCTCTAGTTTTAGGTATTGAAGATGCCAGCATTCTGGAAACAGCCCTACACAGCACGGTCTGTGAGGAATAATAATTCAGGTGAAAGCTGAACTTTCCAAGCAACAAAATGTTGAAATGGCAGGTTTAACAACAGAGGAAGTGTTGAAAAAACACAGTCTCCACATCGTTCCTGTCACCATCCTGAATACCTGCCATGTGAAGATAACAGCTTTTTCCGAGACATTTGTGAAGATCTCTGGTTGTAGTCTTCCCTTATGGAGGAGGGAAAAAAAGTGTGATAGTGGCAGCTTTTAAATTTGTAGTGAAATCTGTTCTGGTGAAAAGCACCTGACCAACAGAACAGGAGATGAAAGTGTCTTGTAAGAAGACAGTACGGCTTTGTTGCTGAGGCAACAGTGGTACATGGGAAATGTATATTCAACTTTTGACTCTAGCACATATTTTCTGTGTATCCTTGGGGTCAGTTAGGCATTAATTTAGAAAAGCAACTTGATTTTCTGATGGTGTGACTGATAGTAAGCCTGTTTTTAAAGATGTGGTGAAATACAGGTCTTTATCCTGTCCAGGTACTTTGTCTATTTTGTTTGTAAGTCGTATAAGTGCCTCAGAGTAAGAACTGAATCTCACTGTGTTTTTGTGCAAATGCTTAAAACAAAACAGGTCCATGGTCAGGTCTCAGGATGCTATCATAACACATGAGTTAATAGTAGCAATAAAAACACATAAAACTCATTCAAGTAAACAGGAAAAAAAAAAAAAAAAAAAAAAAAAACAACCCCTGTGTCCCTTTAGGTGTTCGATTTTTCCCCTGAAAAACTAAATTCCACGATGAAAATTCCACTGAATATGAGTTTGAACAAGACTTAATGTCTCATTTGTCACCATACAAAGAGCAGCATAGGTGTCAGGGTCCATTGGATCAGGCCCTCCTGCTGCCAGGGTTTGCCTGCTTGGAGCAGTCATGTGCTTGAGGGGGTTGGAAGCTACGTTTCCATGGTTATGTAGCTCCCGACTTTCTTTTAATAACCCAGACAAGAGATTTGTTAATGTTCACTACTGATAATAGGAAGTTATAGAAAAAAAGATAACTCTCACAGGCTTTGGTGTTTTGTTCATCTGCACTTTGCAAAGAAGTCTGTCTGTTCTTGCATACAATCCAAATAAAAATAGAAATGATACATATGAATATGTTGAAAGAGGTTTTTATTCGTCTTCTAATCTTCTATGCGTTCTATCTATGAATTCTGCATGAAGGTTTGCCAAGATTCTCATTTTCTGTGTCTGATTGAACAGTAATTGATGATAGTGATCACAACATGATTACCAATATGGCTGTATCGGCTTTTAAAAGCAGTGCAGCAGGGTGAATGATTCAATACTAATATCAATTACCTTTTCTATGCTAAAAGGACAGCTAAAAAGGAAATAAACCTGCCTTGTGTATATACTGTAATTTGCAATCTGTTGAGGAAAGATGTATTCTCAAGGTCTGAAAATCTATTTTAAAATAAGGGTGAAAAGTTAATACAAGTAAGTTAACGTCATTTATGATTCTAGACCAGAAATATTCTTGTATGAGAAGCCTTAAGGGACATGGAAATACATTCTGAAAAAATTAATGCAGTACCTGTCAAAGTTTGTGGTAGCTGATGGCAAGAATGGGACTTAGGAGATCTGTTTTACACTATCAATGCCATTACATTCCCTGGTGATCTTAAGGATGACAGTTAGGTTCACAGTTTTTCCCTTGAATTTTCAGAGGAACTGAAAAAAGTATAACTTAAGCTAGAGGTATTCAGCAACTTTGAGAATCAAACCTGCCTTTGTGTAGAGTTACAAATCACATTTGAAAATTATACTTCAAGTATCTAATTTTAGGCAGCCACATTTAACCTTATTTCCTATATGACTGGAGTTTCTCCAATAGTGATGAGTAATGATAGTCAATAATGTTACACTTTCAAGTGTAACCTACAAATATTCCTATAGTGCTCTGATGTGTTTGTATACAAGGAGTTACAGCAGTACAAAATAGGTTTTGATTTCTTAACTGCTTCAAAATGTTTTATCATAACATTAAAGGAATACAGGGAATGCAGATTCAGCAATTCTGTAAGGATTTTTTTTTGATTATTCACTTAAGAAAGAGCCTAATTTATAGCATATATGCTGTATCATTAAAATTAATGGTTTTAATAATAGCCTTAAGTATTAGTGACCATCTGCAGCACTTACAGAAGTGGGGCAAATACTTGAATGCAGGAAAGAAGTTGACATCTTAAATGCATATTTTAGTATCTGATATAAAATGACCATTACTAGAGCCTAGATTAAAAGTTGCCAAGACTGCCTTCAGTAGAAATGGAAATATTTTCATTACATTTACCAGATTAAAGGAAATAGGAAAGGAAATGTTGATTCACAAATAGCTACTTGTGTGTCATGTTCTTGTCTTAAATCTTTTAAAAATAAGAATATCATTTCACTGAAAGACAAACTACAGTTACCAGTATTCACATGTGATCACTGAAAATGTTAGGAATGTCCTTAGAATGATTACAGTGTCTTAGTCTTTAGTGCTAAAAGGAAATCAATAATCTTATTTGTGTGATACTGAAACATTACACAATGTCATTAAATGTCTCATTCATCATTTTAATACCTGCTACTTCCAGACCTATATGCTACCTGAATCTGTACAGAATTTAAAAATAATGCCTCAGGGCAGGACCTAATCTACTTTTCTATGATCCAGGGATGCCAAATCAACAATCATGTACTTAGAACAGTAGCATTTTAATCAATAACTCAGCTCTGCGGTTGTGAAACCTTAAATATACAGCATTATTTCTCTAAAGGATAAAATTCTGCTTGAAAGAAACTTTGAATTTGTAAGGTTTCTGTTTCTGGTTGTGTTTGCTGGTTTTAGGAGTGCATAAATTATAAACTAAATTGGAGAAGAAATGATTATATGCCAAGTCACATGACAAGCACACTAAAAAATGTCACAACTTCTGAAGATTGGATGGGTCAAGAGCTAGGAAAGGAATAAAGGCATCTCTGGTTTGCAGTTTCAGATAGATACATAGATACATCTATGAAAGTAATTGCTTTTGAGTCTAATATAATGAGTCTAATATAGTAACTAATGCCTGTTCCTTCTAGCTCCTGGGTGGAGCTGAGCTGGTGATCCAAGTGAAGAACTTATTAAGGTGCTCTGAGGTGAGATGGGATTTATGAGATACACCTGTCTCCTGTGGTACCTAACAGGTTTATGTGGCTGTATACTGACACAATTCTTATTATTGGCACCACTTTGAATTTCTCAGAGAAAAAGGAGCCAATGCACATAAACCTTAGAACATTACAGTGCTCAGCACTATGGCCACGATTTTAGTTTATTTTTCCTGGGAACATGCAGTAAACTTAATGAAACCTCTCAATCCTCATTTAAAAAAATATCCCATTTCATGAATGTTTTAAGTATTTCTTCAAGTTTTCAGGTTCAAGTTTGGAGCTTTAGTCCTGAAGCAAAAGATAACACTCACCTCTTTGAAGGGGACCAGAAGTAGACTAATGAGTGAAGAGCACATCATTTTACTGAGAGAACTGTTGACTGAACTGCTCTAGGAGAAGAAACATTCTCTCAGGATCACTTCTGCCAAGCTTTTAAGTACTGATCAACACTGAAGATTTGAGTTCAATAAGATGTTGCATATGCTTAAACCAAGATTATTTTTTAATTATGTAGTTGAGCTGGAGTTAAGAATACTTTGCAATTAATAGCATAATGAAGAGTTTAAGTGAAGAATAAGAAATATTTTCTACTAGTCTAGGAGGATCTTGAACAACAGATGTAGAAGCCAATGTAATGTCCTGAAATCCAAACAGAAAATGGTACAAATTATAGACTTGGGGAGTGATTACATGTACTTGACAAAGAAATTTATTTTTTTAGTTGAGAAAAATTCATGGTGATTTCAGAGAAAATAAATGTCAATTTGTAAAATAACATTTTACTCATCTCAGTCACAATAGACTTAATCAGACTATTCAAAGAGCTCATGCAGTTCATAAAGCTCTGATCTTTCTCTTGCAGAAAGGATGATTTTGGTATTTTTAGCAAATAGAAGGTATTGGAAAAATGTCAAAAATTAATCAAAATACTCAATGACACGCAATTTGGAAATTTTTATTGTGATTTTTTTTTTTTTAATTACAAAAGCAATTTTGAATTTTTGAAAAATTCAATCTGAACCAAAAAAAGATAGGAAAAAAACTCTCATTTTGTTAGTCTTTGTTTGGTGGAAAATGAAATTCTAAAGTGCATTTGAAGTTCATTGAAAACTTCATTTTTTCAGGCAATATTTTCCTGTTAAACATGCTTCTTCTGTAGCAGGAGAATATCAAATATTCAATATCAAAGCAACTTGATCATTTTCCTCTCTCTCCCCCAGAATATTTAGAGAAAGATCCAACTGTGTAAAACCCTTAATGACACATATATCTCTTTATAATTTCCCTATATCAGCTCTGAAGAATTATTTCTCTCATAGCACAGTGATCTCCCCTCATTCTAAGAGGCCACAACTATTCATGGTCCCTTTAGTGTTTAATAGGCAGCATTGTCAAAGTGAGAGCTGTCCTGGACACAAAACGAGGCTGGACAGAAATTTTAATTTAGTCATTGTGAGCCGTTTAATTTCCTAATATATGCATACTGATTTGAAAGCTCATTATCTATGTTTACATGTGTCTCAAATTTGTGTCTCCAGGTTCACTTTTTGTCAGTTCTGGTTGTCTTACATAAGCAAAATTTGGTTCACATTTCACATCACGGTAAGCCTCTCATTAAAAAAAAAAAAAAAATAGTACATGGATATTGTTTCATGACTAACATAACTAAAGTGCTTGCATCTTATTCTCAAGCTTTTGCTGGAGCAGCTGGGAACATTCTGTCTTCTCTACTCTGTCCCAAAGCCAGAGTAGTGTTTGTGGCCATGGTTCTGTTGGTAATGGAGCTGATTTAAGAAGAGCCCAGCTCTGTTCATTCTTTTCTCATAGCAGTTTTCACGATAGCAGCATCACTTTTGCGGAGCTTGTGGTGGGCAAGATCAGGTATTAATAACCAGATGAGGAAAACACAATTGGTTTTCATTGGCTGGTTGTATTGTTTTTATTTAGCAAGGTTTTAGTAGCAAGGGGGATGCAGGGCCCTGTGAGCAGAGCCCAGCAGCTGCCCAATGTCAGATCAGATCCAGCTCCAGATGGCTACAAAAGGGACTTGCCACTGGCCAGAGCTGAGCCAATAAGCAATATTGTTTGCACCTCTGGGAGAGCAGATTTAAGAGGGAAAACAAACAAACAAAAAACCAACAAAAACAAACAAACAAAACCTTGCTGCACAACAGCAGATAGGGGAGCGAGGAATGAGAACCAGCCCTGCAGCCACCAAGTGCAGAAGGAGGGCAGGAGGTGATCCTGGCATGGAGCAGAATTTCCCCTGTGGCCTGCGGAGAGGCCCCTTGTCAAGCAGGCTGTCCCCCTGCAGACCATGGGTCCCACATGGAGCAGATCTCCATGCTGCAGCCCCTGGAGGAGCCCCCAGTGGAGCAGGTGGATGTGACCTGGAGGAGGCTGCGGCCCATGGAGAGCCCCCGCAGGAGCAGGTCCCGAGCCGGAGCTGCAGCCCATGGAGAGGAGCCCATGCAGGAGCAGGGGGCCTGGGGGAAGCTGCCACCCATGGGGAACCTGTGCTGGAGCAGTTTGCTCCTGATGGATGGACCCCATGGTACGGACCCATTTCTGGAGCAGTTCTTGAAGAGCTGCTGCCTGTGGGCAGCCCCAGCAGAATCAGTTCCGGAAGGACGGCATCCTGTGGGAGGGATCCCATGTGGAGCAGGGAGAGAGAGTGACTGTGAAGAAGAAGCAGATGACAAAGTGTTAGGGACTGACCACAGCCTGCATTCCCCATTCCCCTGAGCTGCTCAGGGGAAGGAGGTAGAAGAGGGTGGGTGGGGTGAAGGTGTTTTTAGTTTACTTTTAGTTTCTCACTGCTCTAGTCTGCTAGTGATAGGTAATAAATTGTAGTAATGCCCCTGTGCTGAGTCTGTTTTGCCCATGATGATAATTGTTGGGTGATGTCCCTGTCCTTATCTCAACCCCTTAGCCCTTTCCATCATATTTTTTCCCCCTTTCCCTTTGAGGAAGGGGAGTGAGAGACCCATTGTGGTGGAGTTCAGCTACCCAGTGGGGTAAAACCACCACACTGGTTGATGTTCTTTTTTGTTTCCCTGTTGTTTGTTGTTGTTGTTTTGTTTGTTTGTTTGTTTGTTTGTTTCCTCAGAGTTATTTTGGCTGTGGTTCCACTCCATCAGCAGGGTCATTGTCCTTTTCACAAACTGGTGAACAAGCATAACAGAGTAGGAGGCAGTGTTACACTCAAAATCTTGTTTATGAGAAAAGAGGAAGCACATTGCATATATGTAAAGCCAAGAATGTATTGTTAGTGTAATAGAAATCTTAACAGAGTCATTTAAGAATCATTATTGGTCTAGATCTATTAGTTAAATAAAAATATATATATATAAAAAAAGAGAGATAATAATGATGCAATTAGCATTATTATTGAAGCATTTCTATACAGAAAAAGTCTTAATAATATCAATAGTACAACTAAAATATTAACGCAGAGGTCTTAGTTTTCTGTGCCTTTGTTGGGGAATGCTCACCCTTCCATTTCATCTCTGGTCTTAATAGCTTTGGGCAGCCACGGAGGACAAGACTACAAGTCATCAGTAGTCCTTCGCTGGCAAGATTATGATGTTGATATTGCTGGTTTCTTCTTCCTTACTCTACTCATTTTTATATATCTGCTATCACGCATTTGCACATTTTCATTTGTTCATTGCTCTGCAGCTCTGTGTTACATCCAAATTTACTCTACAGGGTGTCCTTCATGTTAAATAACATTGTTTACTTCTCTTTGTTACTGCTAAAACCAGCTTTGTTCAGTTCCAGGTCAGCATTTCTTTAGCTGCCTGCTGGTGAGTTTATAGCCATTGGCGCTCCAGTTCCAGCATGTGTCCCATCTCTTATCACCCCAGCCCTGTAGTTTTCTATGCCACACCCAAAAAAAGCAGGCACCTGATGCAACTGATCCCACCAAGGTGAGGGACTAGACTGAGTTGAGTTCCTGACCTTGCTTCCAGATTGGGTGACTTCCAGACAAGGTTCATGGAGCAACTGACCAGGGACAGGGGAAATGCAGGCTCTTAAACTGCTGTGATACTCCACCAAAAGCTTAACAAGAAGCTATTGAAGATGGTTTTTAGCTACCATACCTTTCTACATGGAAGTTTATGGACATTTTTTGCTGACTTTCTTTGTTCTGTGTATGTTGTGCAGATACAGAGATTACTCAATTTTGTCTCCTTTCCACTGTTTCTCTCCCCTTTTTTTTCAGGACATGACATATGAAAGTCAGCCTAGGGCCTGTCAGCAACAGATCAAAATATAGTAGCCAGATGAGGGAATAACTGACCTGGTCTAAAAATAACATGTCCTTTCAAAAATACCTCCCAAAATGTTGTATAAACTTTACATTACTGCTTCTCCATAGTACAAATCAAAGACACATGCAATGTGAAATATGGGCATTAAAAATGTTAAAGAGTATCCTTAACTCAATCTTTAGTTAGATTACCCCTGAGCTGTATGCTAAAAATAAATTGTCTTTTAAAGATACAACTGTATATGGATGCTACTTTGAACCAGGGTGGAAGTACTAAGGGAATATTGCTCAAAACACTTGCCGCCATACAGAGAATCAAGTGCTATTTAAATGGCTCCTGTGGTCTAAGCAAAAGACTAATGTGTGAGGAAGGCACACCTCCAAGCAAGGCGATTCTGAGTCAGCAGCTCACTGAGCATTAAACACAAAGGAAAACACAGTCCCGCTCTCCCTCTGTGGTAATGCACAGCGTATCAGAGAGGCTGAACTTCAAACAACTATTCCATTAAGACTGTCTATTATTTCCTTCAGAGGCTGGAAATGTGAAGTGTAGCCTTTAGAAAATGTAATATGGGGTTGTGGTTTGAATCAAAACTCTTCTGTGGTAAAAGCACTTCAGTTCTCATTCTTTCATTAACAAACACAAGGGGCACATTTTAAATTTATTGCTGAGAAAGAAATCTACTGTCTTAAAAAGCCAGGCAATAAAGGGTCCGTGTACCATTACGGTCCACTTCTGTCCAGTATCCTGTCTGAGGAGATAAGTTACATGAGGTGTAGCCTTTGGTGGTGAAGATGACTTTGAAAGTTCCTGTTGTAGCAGAGCAAGATTTGACTTTAATCATGCTGTTCTGGCACGATCTGCTGTGTTTTCAGTTGTCCCATCTTAACTGCTTGTGGTGGTGTACTGTAGACAAGCACACAGATATTGGGCTTAAAAAAATCATTCTTGGAGTGTTGCCTGTAACTGGGATCACTTCCATGAGCTCAGGCCATGAGCAGTGTCCATGATTCAGTTGTACCACACTGAATTAGGAGTAACTGATGGCAGGACTTCGAGCATATTCAACACCTTTTAATTATTTCAGAAATAACATACTGCACTTTAGCTAGAGTTTATGTATGCTTATTTTATCAGTAAATCTGGTGGGATGAAAGAATTGTGAACATAAATCAAAAGACATAATGAAACCAAGTCAGCGGCAAAATGTTTCTTGAATTAAATAAGCTCAGACTTCCACTTGTTCAAGATTGACATTAGCTCTGTATTATTATTATCATCATCATCATCTATTCTAAACTCTTGAATAATACATATGATAAGGCTTTTCTGAATTAATTGTCTTGAATTATATATTCTTTTTATTTAAAACAAAAACCAAAAAACAGTAATATATCTAACAATAACCATGTTAGATTATCTCAGTGGTTAACTATCACTATTCTTAAAATTCTTACCCCTTTTTTTTAATTTTATTTTTTTTTTAATTTTTTTTTTTTTTTTTTTTTTTTTTTTTTTTCTAAATTGGAATTTGCCTTGCTTCAATTTGAAGTCACAGGATCTTCTTTTATATTTATCTACAAGGATGACATGCCAGCTACAATCCGATTGTTACCCAAATTAGTACTTACAGCCTATAATCATCACTTTTTTTTTTTTTACTTTTTTTTTTTTTAAACTATGCAGGTTCAGACCTTTGAAGATTTCATTGCTGGCAATGTTTTCCAATCCTTCAATCATCTTGAAACCTCTCCATTTGTGAGCTGTTTTTAAATGATGTTTAGTATGAGTAGACATAATATTCCAGAAACAGTGGTACTACTGTTAAACCACTGGTATAATCTCTCTCCACAAATCCAGTATTTTCTCCTTATACATCATAGAATTGAATCATAGAAAGGATTGGGTTGGAAGGGACCTTAAAGACCATCTATTTCCAACCCCCCTGCCATGGACAGGGATGTCACCCACCAGCTCAGGTTCCTCATCCAACCTGGTCTTGAACACCTCCAGGGATGGGGCATCTGCAATCACCTTAGTTGTTTTGCTCAGTGCACCCTTGATCAGACAGTTGTTTAGCAGTGATTGCTCCTGCCTAACTACCTGTTACTTGTTGGAGCAGGAAAATGCAATATTTTCTACCCCTTGTACTTGCTCTCTGCCTTCCCCAGGAGCATAACAATGTCCCATGAATCAGCTCCACTATAGAGAATTCCTGTAGAACCATCCTGCATTACACAAGTGCTGTTATCTCAAAAACCTTGTTTCAAAATATCATATCTTGTAGAAGAGAAAAAAAGGGTGTGTGGAAAGAGAAGAGAGAAAAATAAATCAGTGCAATTGAACAAGTTATATGCATGACACTTCATAAACCCACATACATAGTTTATATACCTTCCCTTTGATTCCTTTATACGCTGCAGACTGCAGGTAGCCTAATATATTCCAGGCAACAGTAAGCATAACTATCTCTAGACTTTATTTCTACACTTCTTTTGACTATTTGAAAAACCAGGAATGAGTATAAAATTTTATCTTCTGAATTCTTATCAAATGTCTCAGGTATTGTAGCAAAGGGAGTTATAACTTGCTTATAATTTCTACTCTTCCATCCCAGTGTGGAATAAATAGATTTTAACACTGGAATGCAGAGTAAGAGTAACATGTTTTGTAAATATATGAAATCCATCAGCATTTCTCTTTTCTAGGCCTAAAAACCATTGGGTTGAAATTTGGCAGATTGTTTTGATATGCCATTGTGCTTTGGCGACAAGTCAGTTATTAATGTAATGTCACATAACTTTTCCAGCTCATGGGAAGGTGTAGCCTGTTTCAACCATTGGGGTCAAGTTCTAGTTGTGTCCTTCTAGTGTCTTCCTCTGCTAATGAGCTTGGCCTTGGGTTTGAAATAAAAACAAGAGACAAATATTCTTGAAGACGCTACAGAAGGGTCATATTTTCCATTTTGAAGACAGCTTTTCTACCTCGGTTGTCTAGTAGTGTTTTATTACATATTCAGTGCACTCATTCTGTGTTTCCCAATACAAGCTATTCCAGACCTGATCTAAGCTTTAGTTCTCGTACTGTTCATATACTTGACATCATAAATTCATATGTCCATTAGTTTAAAAATTAGATAATGTCTGTGTAGTGGATGTATAGGTTTCCACCTTTCCAGGTGAAAGTCCAACATATCAAGCTGTCTTTTCCAGATTAATTCCTGACTGTACAACATCCTATTTTTGTCAGAGTAGAATATATCCTGACTTGGTGTAAACAGCCTGAAAAGGCAAAAAGAGTCTTAAAATTTGGTAAAATATGATGTCCCTTAATAAAATATATATTTCATACTTAAGTTAGGCCAGATGACTTGGTCAGATTTCAATGGTTTGTAAAAAATGTAACAGATGTAACAAAATGCCTTTTTTTTTTTTTTTTAATTTGAAGTTTAATTATTTCTCTTTGCAAAGGTAGAGTCCAACATAGGACTTTTCTATACAAAGGCTTAACAAGTTCTGAATCAGGAAATGGCCATCTGTAATATTTAGAGATTCCAAGAATGTACACTCTTTTCAGTTGCACTGTGTTGTGATAGCCTGGCCTTTTTACTTGTATGCTCTTTGAGAAAGTCGTCTTCTCCATTTTAGTATGGAGATCACTAGCAGAGAGCAGTATTACCAGCAGCCATGTGCTTCACTGGATGTGTAGGTATATATTAGGCAGCAAGCTGATCAAATTAGTCAGGAAATATGTGATATTGGAAACGAACAGTGGCAGAGCTTCATGTGCTTGGGAACTTAAAAATTAAAGCCTGAGGCATCATGGAGCTTTGGCAACTGCACAGTTAGGTAGTGTGGAATTTAAGTGTGGAATTCTCAAAACCATGTATTGGAAGTTGTGCTCTTAAACCATGTCTAAATCCGTGTTCAGCACATACATCCATTGTGGGGCCAAAACTTTGGATGTTAAAGCCTCACAGCAAGCTCTGGGTATCTGTTATAAATCAAGTAAGATTTTGGTCATCAGCCCCTAAAACAAAGATAATCTTTGAAAACAGGATCTATTCTATTCCATGACTGATGCTTTCAAAACAAAAAATAATTATTATACTTGTATGTCTGAAGCATTATTATTACTTTTATTATTACTTTTTTTTTCTTTTTTTCTTTTTTTTTCCATAAATTCCAGTAGAAAAAAATATGCAAGGGCATTAAAAATCCATCTAGCTCTGACAACAGTTAAAATATATGCTATCAGATGCTGTAGAATTACATGTAAATATTTGTGGTGCTATGCTGTATTACAATTAGGCATTAGAATTAGTAGAATCCATGATCTTGTATGCATGGAGAGGTAATTTAGTAGTAAAACCGGAACATTGGTAACTCAGAAAATTTCAACTTTCTTTATTCAGAAGAACAAAATTTGTTCTGGACACATTAAGCTAGAAATTATAGAAAAAGCTAACTCTAGGATTACAGAGTTGAAGCAGCAGAGGACACTAAGTCTCCATAATAAACATGATTTTAATAACTCCATAATAAACATGATAATAATAAACATAATAACTCCATAATAAACATGATTTTATTTCAGCATGATGAAATCTTCTTCCAGAAAGTTAGCAGAAGTTTTAGAAGCAAGAATACTCTTAATATTATGTGTGAACTGTATTTTGGCAGGAGATCTTATATAAGTTAAAATTTAAGCAAGTGAAGTCAAAATATTTTGGAAGTTTTAACAGACATGAGTGCAGTAACGTATATTAAAAATTAGTATGCTGCAAAGAGAAGAAAGAACAAAGACAAGTGAATGAATAAAAAGCAGAGGTTGTGTTATTCAGGAGTGCTGATCAGATGAGCAGGGCCTGGAATTGGTACTTACTGGGTACATATTGTGGTGAAGACTAAGTCAAGAAGAAGGGTGAATATAACTGAAACCCAGAAGCATGAAGCCGAGGAAGAAAGAAAAAATAAATAAAAAAAAATAACAGAACTGAAGAATATT
The DNA here is from genome assembly GCA_011074415.1 of Stictonetta naevosa. Lineage (NCBI taxonomy): Eukaryota > Metazoa > Chordata > Aves > Anseriformes > Anatidae > Stictonetta > Stictonetta naevosa. Next base: position 11,306,971 of record CM021697.1, on the reverse strand, counting down.
CACAAAATAAATTAGGCTGAGACAGAACTTAGGAAGGAAAGAAAAGGAAGAAAATAAAGGAAGTAGTCCTACAAGTCCTACAAAAAATCTAAATACACATCGAAATACAAAAAGACAAGTATTGTTCTTGAGTGCTGAAGGGAATAAGAACAGTGAAAGACTGTACTTAATCTCGCTGCCAGACTTGACATATACAGAGAAGGCACTGACACACACTAAAGCAAGGCAAGAAAACAGTACTGGTGAGTGAAATGAAACACGATCTTTTAGGGGTGTCAGAAATACGGCAGAAAAGAAGTCTGACTAACACTAGGGTAAAAGCTATTCAGGAAAGGTAGGAATAAATGTACACTTGATAAATAGTGTTGCATTTTGACCATGCAACAAATGATAGGGATAAGTGATAGCATAGGTAAAGCAGAATTTCTCTGGTTCAGATTGCTTTGGGGATGGCAATATTAAGACTCTGCAGAAAGCCTCCAAGATAGAATATATTAAGATAAAATTTTAGTAGAAGAGAGAAATTACAGGTGTAGGTGTGGTTCTATCTAATTGTAAGTGGTTGCCAGTGTAGTAATTTATAGCAATCCATAAGATAGAGAAGAGAGTTTTCTGATAAAAAGACCAGGTATATGAGATTGTACTGAAAAGGATAGTATTGAGAGGGCTGATTAATCAACCCAAGGTTTAACAATCTGAGCATACTCATGGATGCTCAGTTATAAGTGGAGCTGAGGGTCACAGACTCTGAACTTCCCCTTTCTGGAGAGCTGCAAATTAGCAGTGGTTGTTCATCCTGAAGGAAGCCCTTACCACAACTCTTGACACACTCCTCGAGCAAATGGAAGCCGTGTTAATGCTCACTGTGTGGGCTGAGTTCATGTCTGCAGAAGTTACAGAACAGGCTAGCCCGAGAAGCATTGTCTCAAAAGAAAGGTCAGCACCACTATCTCTGATCTCCCCTGGAGTTTTTAGAATACAAGTGATGAATGGGCCTGTCCATTTTAGATGGAAGCAAAGCTCCTATGCTTAGACTGGGGAGAAAGAATAATGTTCATTGCTTAAAACTGGAAAAACCTAGTAGATAAAATTTTAAAGTTGGCAGCAAGAAACCTTATTGAATCTGTCTAACTGAGGATGGTGCAGCAGCAAGAATAGCATGCATCATAGTAATGATGTCCAAAAGAAGGCAAAACATAATATTAAAAACTATAGATCTGCGAGTTTGACCTAAGTATAATGAAAAGGTTTGGAGCAAATTTGGAGGGAAGAATAATTAAGTCATGGAGATAAATGGAAAATGGACTAAATACAATATTGTTTCATGAAATCAGTTCAGTCCAAACTAATTTACTATATTTAATCTATGAGTTTCCTAATTTTCTAGAAAGAGAAAATAGAGTGAGGGTCATCTGCTTAGATTTCAATGAAATATTTGAAACTTCTTGGACTGCTAAGAAGCAGACTAAATGCCCACCCTTCTAATTAAATATGTGTTATTTATTGGAATTCATTAATGAAAATCCTGATTAGAATGAAACATGCACAATATTTTAAGAGTTTACCATAGGTAAGCCAATTTGAAGTCCAATTTTTAACGAATTATTCACTCATGTCAGTGTCATTGCTTCTTACTCTTGTATCATTACATTGTCTAAGTCATGCTGTGCCAGAGAATGCCATAAAATTTATTAAAATCAAGTTATATCACATATTTTTATTTCCTTCTTATTTTAGGAGTTATTTAATGTAACTAGACTGATTTCATATTTTCTTGACAAACACATATTACTTGTTGTTTATAATCTTATTATCTCACTCACAAATTTAACCTTTAATATGTTTTCCAGAATATTTTTGTGAAACTCAGCTGATTAGATCTGTATTTCACTAAGTCCTCTTTTCTCCCCATTAGTTTGGAGACAGAGATTTAAGTAGGCTTTTTCCAGTCCTCTGGACATTATCTGTCTGTCAAGACTTGTAAAAGATAGTAATCAAAGCTTAATTTGTCTATTTCCTTACTCATTCAAGGATGAATTATATCTGGACATACCTATTTGAGTACTTCTATGTCAGCTAAATATTCTGTAAACTTTCTTAGTCTGACTTGTACTCTATTTTACTTAAAAACAAAAAAACAAGCAAGCAAACTGTTAATTAATTTATTTATTTGTTGGTTAGGGCCAGAGCAAAGAAAGCATGGAAATGTTACCCTTCTTTTGAATCATTTGCATTCTTCCATTTTAATCTGTAATTCAAATGTAATGTGCAATTTCATATGTAATTTACCATATATATCCTTCATGATCTAGCTTTACAAATCAACTGCTGTGCTCTCCTGTGGCTCTCAGAATGTTTCAATATAGATATAACAAATCATATTCTCTGAAAATCTACCCTTATAATGTGACTATTTTTCGTTTATTTCCCCAAATTAGTCTATTTGTTCTACAGTTATGCTACCTGCCAAGTATTATATGGGCATTTGTATCTGAATTCAAGAAGTATTCCAGAAAAAAATATATATATATATTTTTTTCCTGTGAAAAATATGAACAGGCAAGGGGAAATTATTTGGCTTGTGTTTGTTGCTGTGTCAGTGGCATATCTTCTTTGGATTTGGCTGGCAGGTAATGCAGCTTTTTTGATTGCTACATCAGCCTCCCTCACTCTAGCATCCTCTGATGCACTGTGAACTGGCTGCTTACTCCATACAAATTTGTAGCTTTGTAACAGATTACTGAGCTTAAGGAAAATTAGATCAAAAAAGCTAAATACAATTGTTTTAATAAATCAATGTCAACTCCATTTTTTTTTTTTCCTGGGATTTATTTTGCAAACTTTCCTGCTTTATTTTGTGAATTTTCAAGCACACTATTTCTGTGCATATTTGCATCTAGAAATTAACCTTGGCTTTCTCCTCTGTGTTAAAATTCAGTAACACGGTAACATAGATCTTGATTTTTCATAGGTGACAATCATGGAGAATTTGAAGGCACTACACAATCATGTTAGATGTTGATTTTCTGCAGCTGAGTGTTGTAGTTCAGTAGTTCATTTTCTACCATTTTACTCTCTTTAGCTGTACTATAAAATATCTATTTTCACATTATTTGCATATCAAATTGCCATTTGCAAATGTTCAGAAATGCTGATGTACACACTCCTGTATGACTCCACAGTCTAGCTTCCTTGGACACATCTATGACAACTATGTGGAAATGGTGTTTGTACTCAGATTTCTTAACAAAGATCTTTCACCAGCAGATTAAGCAGGCAGCACTTGCTTACATTAATTACATTAATTTAAATTTAAATTAATTTAGAATAGATAGCTCCAAAACTTAGATGACAAAATAGTATCAAATGCAAATGCAAATGCAAATGCAAATGTAAATCTTCAACAGCTAACAATGGGACAGGAGTAGATTTCAAACTTTTCCAAAGGAGATGTCGTTTCCTGCATATAAAAACAGTACGTATATACAATGCGTCCCCCTGTACTCGGCTCTGGTGAGGCCGCACCTCGAATACTGTGTTCAGTTTTGGGCCCCTCGCTACAAGAAGGACATCGAGGTGCTTGAGCGAGTCCAGAGAAGGGCAACGAAGCTGGTGAGGGGTCTGGAGAACAAGTCCTACGAGGAGCGGCTGGGGGAGCTGGGATGGTTCAGCCTGGAGAAAAGGAGGCTCGGGGTGACCTTATCGCTCTCTACAGATACCTCAAAGGAGGCTGTAGTGAGGTGGAGGTTGGTCTATTCTCCCACGTGCCTGGTGACAGGATGAGGGGGAATGGGCTTAAGTTGCTCCAGGGGAGGTTTAGGTTGGATCTTAGGAAGAACTTCTTTACCGAAAGGGTTGTTAGACATTGGAACGGGCTGCCCAGGGAAGTGGTGGAGTCACCATCCCTGGAGGTCTTTAAAAGACGTCTAGATGTAGAGCTTAGGGATATGGTTTAGTGGGGACTGTTAGGGTTAGGTCAGAGGTTAGACTTGATGATCTTGAGGTCTCTTCCAACCTAGAAATTCTGTGATTCTGTGAAGATGGATGGTTTAAATCAGTGATTTTAAGTATCATTTAAATCAACTAGCATTAATTTAAACATTTTTTTTTCTAAGATATTCACCAAAATAAAATCTGTTCTAATTAGCTGACATAATTTGTTATGTTTAATGAGGATTTTTGCTCAGTGAAGGATGCATGTCTGTATAAACTTGCATAAACTGTTATAAAACTAAATGCATTAATTGTGATTCCAACTATTAGCTTTAGTATGGTATAAATAAAAAACAGTGATTTTTTTATTTTATGGAATGTTGTGCTTTAGCTCCAGCAAGCAGCTCAGCACCCCACAGCCACTCACTCACTCTCACCAGGTGGGATGTGGAAGAAAGATAAAAGTGCAAGAGCTCATGGGTTGAGATACAGACCGTTCACTAGGTAAAGCGGTTCACTGGTGCTACCCCCCCAGCTCCCTATACACCCCCAGCCTCTTCACTGGCAGCACAAAAAGCAGAAAAGTCCTTGTCTCTATGTAAGTAAGCCCTGCTCTGCAACAACGGAAAACATTGGTGTGTTATAACCACTATTTTAATCAAAAATCCCCAATACAGCATCATACAAGCCTCTACAAAGAAAATAAATTATGTCCCAGCCAAAACTATGACATAGAATTATTTATTATTTTTTTTTTTTTTATAAAGTTCATTTGAATATGAATTTCATTTAATTTGCACTCACTTAAAAAATGAACCAAACCAGTGTTTTGATATTGCTTACTGGAGAAATAAAATCATAAAAATTAAGAAGAAATAAATTAAGAAAGAAATTGAGAAACTGAGAAATTGAGGAAGGAAGGAGGGAAGGAAGGAAGGAAGGAAGGAAGGAAGGAAGGGATCTGCCAAAACAAGGTTTAAGTCAAAATTAATTAGTTTATTACATAAAGAAAGTATTAACAATCACTAGTTCAATAGATTATTTTTGCTTCCCTGCCTTTCAATCTTTCATTTCACACCTCATCATTACTTAACAAACTGAAACTGGAAAATGAACTTTCCTCCCTCTTCAACATGCTCTGAATCTCACAGCTTTGCTTCAGCTCAGCAATAAACTAAATTAGTCAG
>CM021697.1:11289741-11301751 GCA_011074415.1 Stictonetta naevosa | reverse complement strand
AGGCAGGACAACACACAGCACTTTTAGCTGTCCAGAGTTTGAATCCAAAAACTATTTGGCCACAGTGTCTAATACCTGGTATCTTTGTTTAAACCTCTGTTGCACATGTGCAGTACTATTTTATTGAAGGATACCTACAAGGCGTGCTGAATTCTCAGGTGTTTAATTGTGGATACAGAAGTTTGAAATCATTGTGTCTCTGTTTTCCACTTTGGTACAACAGAAGTTGAAGTGTGTTGCTTTCTGATTCTAGAACCCAACTTATCTTGACTTCTTTGTTTTAGTTGAAATAATCATTAATTTAATCACTAACAAATGAAACAGCTTTGTCTACAGATGTCACAGATATCTTTGTGTAATGTTTCTTAATTTAGGAGTGCAAACTGCTGATATACAAGTATATTTTTACTGCACTGTATGTGTATTTCTTGTACGGCTCATAACATATTCTAGATAAATACTTTCAATGAGACCAAACAGCTTTATTCTACCATGAGTAATGTTTTAGATCACGTTGAAGACAGCCATAAACAGACATCTAGGGAAGAATGAGCAAAGAACCAGCTTGTATGAGGACAAGGTTCTCCCTAATGATTTCCTAGCTTCCAACATTTTCCAGTTCAGTAGACTTTCCAAGCCTGTTACTGTAGGTCTTTTTACCAAACATGTATTGGATATCTCTTCCAGAACTTCATACAGTTTCCCCTTGGTCATCTAAATATTCTATAATTCTATATGCAAAACAACCTTTGGCAATAAATAATACAGATCCTCTGCCCAATGTTTAAAATATTTCCTCTTTTTTTTTTTTTTTCCAAATGTTTCCACTAGCTTCATTTTACAGTCTTTAGTTTTGTCATTGATGTTGAGTATTCATGAGGACTGATTATTTTTTATTGATAGAATTATTGTTGAGCAGTCCATTCCTCTTTTTCTTCTACATGGCCATCTTGATTTTGTAGATCTCTATCACACCTCTCAGATCATATGTTTTCCAAGCTGAAAAGCCAGTCATGGATGAGTTTTGAATTTATGCAGCAAAGAGGTGATTTCTCCCTTGTTCTCTGTTCATTCAACACATTCCTGACTTGTGCTTTATTTATTTATTTATTTGTTTGTTTGTTTGTTTGTTTGTTTATAATCCTTCTGTGCTCAGAGCTGGTATTTTCATAGAAGTAGCTATAATACCCCCACGCAATAACACCATAAGATGTATAGGTTTAAGTAACCCAAGGGTATTCAGAGAGCTGGCTGATGTCATTGTGAGACCTCTCTCAAATATTTTTCAATAGTCTTGGTAATCTCTTGGAGAGATCCCAGTTGACTGTAAGCTGGTAAAAGTTGTCCCAGATTTCAAGAAGGGCAAGAAGAGACAGGCTTGACAGTCCCACTTCATTGGCTGGTAAAATTATGGAGAATATTATTCTCAAAGTTATAAAAAAAAAAAACCTCATGGCAAAAAAGATATTTCAAAGATGTGGTAGTCATTGATCATAGCCAACAAGGGGAAAGTCCTGTTTAACAAACTTCATTTCCTCCTGTGACAAGTTAACCCACCTAGTTGACTGAGGAAAACCTGCTGATGTAAACTTTCTGGATTTCAGCAAAGCTTGTGATACTGTTTCTCACAGTTTCCTTCTGGACAAAATGTCCAGCATACAGTTAGATAAAAACATAATATGATGGGTGAACATGTAGTAAATGGGATTACATCCAACTGGTATCCAGTCACTAGGGTTCCCCAGAGCTCCATTTTAGTGCCAGTTCTCTTTAATGGTAGAATAATAAAAGATGGTGAAGAGTCTAGAGGGGAAGACATATGAGGATCAGATGAGGTCCCTTGGTTTGTTCAGCCCAGAGCAGAGCAGGCTTAGGGGAGGCCTCATGGCAGCCTGCAGCTCCCTCATGAAGGGAGCAGAGGGGCAGGCGCTGAGCTCTGCTCTCTGGGGACAGCAAAAGGACCTGAGGGAACAGCATGGAGCTGGGACAGGGGAGGGTCAGGCTGGGTGTTAGGGAAAAGTCCTGCACCCAGAGGAAGGTCGGGCACTGGGTCAGGCTCCTCAGGGCAGTGGTCACAGCACGGAGCCTTGGGCAACACTCTCAGACATACGGTCTGGATTTGAAGTGGTCCTGTGTGGAGTCATTTGTTGGACTCTATGACCCTTGTGAGTCCCGAATAACTTGGGGACTATTCTATGAATCTAAATTTTCAGTCCTGAGAAGTAACAGACAGCTCAGAATACACTTTTTCTGAAGCTTGAACTGGTTTTACTCATTGGTATCACTTTACATTTGTTTACACTGAATTTCATATGATATTTTATTGCCCAGTCTTGTCAGTTATTCTGCAACACTTCACAGTTGGAACTCATCTTACTAAATTTAATAATTTTGTACCATCAGCAAACCTTATAATCGATTATTCTCTTTTCTAGGTCATTTATGAATATTTTAAGCAGCATAGGTCAGCAGCACAAATCCTTGAAGAATCTACTGCTGGACTCCCTGATCTGTAAGAACTATTTATTTACTCCTTTTCTCAGTTTCCTACAGTTTATCAATTTTTTTAGATATGCCAGGGCCTCCTCTCTTAACTCACTACCTTTTTTACTAGTTTCCTTTAAAAACATATCGGAAATCAAAACAGAATAAATTAATCAAGTTTTTATTATTATTATTATTAACAGACTTTTTGACCCTTTCAATACCCTCTAAGACACTTTTAAAGCTGGACTTCCCCTTAAAGAAGCTGTTTTTAGTATTTTTGTTTGTTTGTTTTTAACTCAGATGGTATTTATCCAGAGATCCACTAATGCATCTTTTATATTCTTTTACTGATCCTTCTGATTCAGACATCATATTTATAGTTTAGTAATTCCCTGAATCTCCCATGGAAACTTTTTGAAAATTGACATCCCATTTTCTACCTTACAGCCTCTAGGAACCAAATAATTTTAAATAATAGATTGTATACCATGATTAGTAATTCAACTATTTCATCCTGGGCTTCACTTGGAGCTCTTGCCTGACGATTTCTTGATGTTTTCTTAGCATTGGCTCTGTAAACTTATACCATAGTCTTTTCCACAGCTACCTCCATTTCAAACAGATCTCTGAGGACATCCTGCCCCTTCCCTACCTGCTACCCAAGAAAAGGCTTTCATATGGGATTTATTTATTTATTTATTTATTTTACCTTTTGCAGCTTCTGTGGTATTTATGAATTTCTACTTAATCAATAATTCTCAGTTTGCTTTTTAGGCAGGACTGATGCCTATTTGAAGACTAGTTGTCTCCAAAATGTCCCTGAAAGTGCTGCTGATTAATTTTTCCATCTCTCTGAGTTCCTCTAACTCAAACATCTTGGTCTCATGGGCTGAAATTCTCTCTGTGAAGCTTTTATGTTGCTGATACTATTCCTGTGTGCCATTTTCCCATAGGGAAGACAGTCATCATTTGACATTTAATACAGTAAATTGGAAAAATGTTTCCCTTTTGGCTGAGTTTGTCCTTCATTCTCCTCTTGAATGAGAAGGTGACTTCCAAAGCTGTCCTGTATGTCCATGTGATCTGACATCTCTTCCTTCTGTACTTAATGCAAAAGCTACAAAGCATGAAAAAATACTTGCAACAATAACAGCTCTAGTAAATATATGAGGTTTATGTTTACAAATTAACAATTAGGGAAATCTCTATGTTTTTCTTTAATGATTATAATGACATTTAGGCCTGTGGGGGAAAAAGAAAGAAAGAAAAAAAAACACCTTACACCATCTGATTTTTAAAAGATGTAAATTTATGGAAGAACAAAAGGTTTTATAAGAGCTTTTAAAAGAATAACTTCTCAACTCTTATAAATTCTTAAAATTCTATAAAAAATCAGTATCACATAAGAATTTTCCATATAAACTTCCCTCCTCCCAAAGACTTTGAAGAAAGATTTCAAAAATATTCTAGACAATCTGTATACAGCAAATAGAATGGAGTAGTTTTGTATGTCATTCTCTGGAAAAGATATTAAACACAAATTCATTCAGTGTTTTTCTGAACTTTTAACAACTAACAAAATGCCAAAGTAAGATAAGGCTACCTTGAAAACTCTGCATTTACAGACTATCTATCCTTCCTAAGACAACACATGGGAATATTAAAAAAAATACTACCAAGAGTACAAGACTGTTAAATACTGAAACCACAACAGCTCTAGAAGATACAGAACATAATCAATGTAAACTTGTATATGTTCCAACTATGGGGTTCTAAGACTGTGGGCTAAATATGTAAGATTTCTGGACTGAAAGCCAGATCTGCTGATTTCTCTTTGGAGACTCGACATTTCATTTTAATGAATCATGAGTGAGTCTCAGTGCTTCTATTTGCAAAATAATCAGTATTTTGAAAACATAAAGGTTCATCTAGATTGGTATTACTTGGAATACTTGGTATTCAGTTCTTGGGTTTTATTTGGCAGATCTTGATTCTGAAGTCTAAGCCAATCTGAAATATGGACAGATATCTGAAGCATGGTGAAGCATGCACTTTTTAAATGTTTTGTATATAGAGAGTCAATTTAGGTTATATGTAGAATATTCATGAAGAAAAGTCATCTGTTTTTGTGCAGTTTCAATACCTTGAAAATACTTCCCTGCTGTGCACTGGCATCTTATCAATTTTATTATTGCACATGATTTTTCTCTAGATTGGTTAATTCACAAACAACTTGATTTTTTTACGACTGTTTATGAACAGATAGAAGTAAGAGTAACTCCAACATCTGCTAGGTAAGAATCATCTTAAAATCAATAAAGATGAAAGTTTCAATTAAGTGCTAACATGGATAGATCTGTTACGTTTGAAATTGCACAACAGAAATTGGAGCTTTGTTGTGAAGTAATTACTAATGGGGGCATGCAGAGCAAGGGACATACGACATTCCAATTATTTTGTATGGCAGAGATTAGGTCTACAACTCTGTTTTAACTGGATAACTGAATGAACAAGAATCTCTAAAAGCAGCAAAAGTGCTGCCTCTTCAAATGTGGTTTCACAAGTTGCTTTTGGAGCACAGGTACACACACATCAACTCTGTTTCCTGTAGACCAACATTCCTAAAAGCTGCTTATGTGAGTTTTTGCAGAATAACAGAACAGTTGATGTTGGAAAGAACCTCTGCAGCACATCTGGTCCAAGATCACTGCTCAAGCAGAATCATCTAGAGATTGTTTCTCAGAACCTTAACCATTAGAGTTTTGAATATCTCCCAGGAAGGAGACTCCACAACTCCCCCCCTCTTATCTGCTCTTGTGAGACCCTACCTGGAGCACTGCATTCAGCTGTGGGGCACCCAGCATAAGAAGAGCATGGACTTATTAGAAGAGCCTAGAGGAGGGCCAAAAGATGATCAAACAGATGGAGCACCTCTCCTATGAAGAGAGGCTGAGGGAGTTAGGGTTGTTCAGCCTGGAGAAGAGAAGGTTCTGGAAAGACCTTACAGTGGCCTTCCAGTGCCTAAAGGGGGCCTGCAGGAAAACTGGGAAGGGACTCTTTGTTGGAGGATATAGTGGTAATGGCATTAAACTAAAAGAGGGTAGATTTCGATTAAATTATATCAGGAAGTTATTTTCTCTGAGGGTAGTGAGGCACTGGACCAAGCTGCCCAGAGAAGCTGTGGATGCCCTTTCTCTGGAATTGTTCAAGGCCAGGCTGGATAAGGCTTTGGGCAACCTTCTATGATGGGAGGTATGCCTCCCAATGGCAGGGGGGTTGGAAATACATGATCTTTAAAGTCCCTTCCAACCCAAAACATTGTATGATTCTATGATTCCATGATTCCACAACCTCTCTGGGCAATTTGTTCCACCTGTGTGTTTCTACCTGGATTTTTCTACTTAGAGTTGTTTCTTGATCATCTGGGACATAAATTTATTTTCTTTTTGTTTGTAAGAAAATCATGCCCCTAGAGATGTATTTTGTATTTCTATTCCTGTGATGTTTTTTAACAGCCTTCCTCCTCTTTTTAAATTACCTAATTTTGTCTGCGTGTTACTTTTATAATGGAAACGAAAATGAAAGACACAAGGTGGCCTAGCCAGTGCCCTTCATGCCCTACTCTGATCATATCCTTGCAGACCAGAGCTTCTTTATAATGGATTTGCTTGGAGCAGTTATGCAGCTCTTTGCATCTGTACTGCCATACCTCTAGCCCGTCACGTATCGTTTGGTACCCACAGTGGCAATGGGAAGGAAAGAGCATAAGGTGAATGAGAACAGACCCCACTTAACTGCATGAGTATTAGGCAACATATGACAACACTCCCCACACAGCAGGTGGACTTCCTGGAATAACCTGACACTTACAGCAAGAAATATCTGATTTCTTTATAATATTAATGAAAACTTTTTTACTTCCCATCTCTTTATTAAATAGGCCAGGCCAGAGGCCTAAGAGGTAATTAGGAGGCAGCTATACAATTATGGACTGTTGTCCTTTGGTAAGCAGCATAATGCTTGTCTAAGTGAGAGAGAGACAGTGGCACAGACTTCCCTGTACGTGTGTTGGCAGGGAAGGTCTGTACAGAAAGACCTGTTTTCTAGAGTGCATATTAGTTGCCAAAAGCTCTGTTAAAAAAAATGCTTTACTGAACAAACTGGGTTTAAAACGTGTGTGTGATTTGTCAAAATTATAATCTGCGGGGGTGATATTCAGCTGACTCTGTGTAGTTGTCTATTGTAGAAGGCTATATTTGATCTAGTCACTCTTGGCTCCCTTTGCAGCCAATAAAGGCACTTTTAGATCATGACTCACCTACCCCTAAAGTAGATACCGTTTATGTCCTAATACAGAAATGCCTATACTTGGCTATAAGAAGAGTTGAGTTTGACTCAACATGGCTTTAGAAGAAGACGTAAAGTGAGGTGAGATAATTCCCAGCCTGAGGCACTGTTGTTCCAGCATGGCTGTTCCCACAATACAGTGACAAATAGGAGGTGTGTAATTCAACAGAGAAAATGTGTGATTGGTACTTCCTCTATTAGTGCTGCAAAGCTATAGGTGCTAGGAAGCTTGTGTCATTTTTTAAGGGAGGTCAGTTAATGGCTAACCAGCAAGAAACAAATAACCAGGGAAAGATCTTTGAGTGTAGTGAATATATATTTTGACAGAAGCCATGCTGGGTAATGTGCACTATTTTCATATAACAGTCCACAGCAACACAGCAGTACTAATACAGAAATGAATTTCCTTTACTTTGAGCTTCATTCTGCAATTTTAACACTCTTACACACATGTAACTGCACTGATGAAATTGATGAAATTACTCCTGATGTAAGCAGTGTACATGACAGTGGCATCAGTCTTCTATTGCAATTCGCTTCTGTTCAATCTATTTGTTCTTAGTAAAAAAGATTTCCTGTCATTTCCTTTAATATAGTTTTGTGCTATGTTTTGCAAAGTGGTTTCTGCACTAGTATTTCAAATGAAACACTGTCACTAATATTTATTTATTTATTTATTTATTCCTGAAAATTTGTTTTCCCCTTTTGATCTCCTAAATATCTGCTTTTGCAACTTTAAAATCCTACGCTTCCGTTCCTGAATCTATATTCTCATCTACGTCCTTCACTGCTGTTCTCTAGGCTGTGCTCTGCAGATTGACATGACTGACTCACATGCCTTGATTCTATGGTGACTCAGATATTACGGTAATGAACATGATAGGTACATTAGACTCCAAGAAGGACTTCAGGGTCATCACAGATAATTACCTTAACATCAACTGTGTGCAGTGCTATGACTAAAAGGGATAATGTGAACTTCAGAATTACATTAAGTACATTACATTACATACATCAAGCAGAGGTAGGAAAATAATCTGGAATTTGTGCGTGTGTGTGCATCTTTGCCTGAAGCATTGGTTATGGGGCACAGCTGGAGGCAGATCATTAGCATGGCTCTGTCAGCACACCAGGGAGTTGCAGGGGGACCCTTTCTTTAGATGTGTGGCACATGTAAAGCAATCACACATTCATGATCAAGGTGATTAGTGGAGTTTGGAAGAACATTTTCCTTTGGATTTGACAGATTAGTTTGGTTTGTGGTTTTATTTATTTATTTGTTTATTTATGTGTTTGCAGTGTCAAGTAAGGAATATTCGGTTTTATTTTACCTGTTCAGTGTCATGACTCTGAACAGCTCTCAGACTCTGAGCCATAGCTGGGTAACATTGAATTTCAATTGATAACAAGCAGTCAGGCTAGTTGGCCTAACTTTTTATTCTTTTCTCAGAAGAACAAATCAGCTGGAGGCAGGTATGGTCTATGTTATATTCTATAGCCCAGGTCCCCATGTAGTGATTGCCTGTATGCATTTTTTCCTTGGTTTTATTTGGAAAGAAACCTGTTGGGTAGGCAGGAAGGTACTCCATGCCTTTTGATTAGCAACCTGGGAAGACCTGTTGTGCACCAGGGACTCAGCTAATTTCTAGGGAAGATTTACATTTAACCTATTACCTGTAGTCTGAAGACTTCTTGGACCTTGGTGAAGGTCCTTTAAAGCCCAGCCTTCTATTCTCTAAGAGTATGAAAGAAAGACAAGAAAAATGATGTCCCTGACTAGTCCAACAGGATATATATATATATATATATAAAATGTTTTGCTACTGAATAATGTATGTGTTCACCCAAAGGTCTAATGTGATGCCTGTAATTTGGGATACAGGCAGCAACAGGAAAAGCCTAGGAGTTCAGGAAAGTGTATCTAAATTTATGCCTCAGAGTTGGATGATTCATGTTCACCCAACAATACTCAACACTACAAATGTCAAGCCAAATCCTTGGATGGAAAACAGTTTTGCACTCATTGACTTTAGTAAAGTGCGTGATACTTGTCCCTTTATACAGAGAGGATTGTTATGATATTTGTTTTGCAGAACAGACCATAGATTTATTGAAACACATGACATCAATCAAAAACATTTTTCCAGTTTTCCCAGGATTGCTAAACAGGGACAAAAAATGAAAGATTATTTGTTGTCCCCCTTCCCTCACACCCTGTGTAAAAGCTTGTGGAAATTTTCTAATATTTCTTTGAACTTATATCTGAATTTCCTTATAAGTAGTTGAATGACAGAGGAAACTAAATTAAGCTTACATATATGGTCTGGAGAAGGAATCTGCCTATTATGTGACCTCAAAGATTAACACTGTGGCATTACCATGAGATCATATGGTAGGAAAACATCAGATAAATGTTTTAAATGGCAAGCCATATCAGACTAACACCAAAGACTCCAACAAATGAAACTTACTTGTTAACAAACTGACATTATTGTATTTAAAGGTCAGTTGACAAAAGGGTATGACTCCCAGGCAATCTCTCACATGCTGTGAGCAGTATCTCCCAGGGGAGACACTGACCTTTTCCAGGGGAGGAGCTATGAAGACTGGTAAAAGTTAGTGATTTCCAGAAGAAATATAAAAACCATTATGCAGTGAAGTAGGAGTGGACTTATAATGGCTGCATGGTTATTCCAGTACAGGTGTCTCCACCAGATGGACTCCAGTACACCATGGAGTCCATCAATTTCCTTCATTTGAACTTTTTCCTTGGTGGCTGGATGCTGGTGGGTGCACCAGTGTTATAGAATCAGCTTGCTGGGACTCAGATGAAAAATGCTCTTGTCACAGAAGCTGGGCAACAAATCTTTGGCAGGTAGCATCACCACTTCAGGAGTTTTAGAAATATGACTTTATCCCCATCTGCCATAGGTTTTCTTACAGCTTCTTTGACTTCTGTAAGTGAAAGCCATTTTGCATGAGCTCATTGCCTTGAAATAACATTAAGATGAAATTCTCTCTTTCATCCTCCAGTTGGGCAGATGTGTTCATAAAGGTGTTAGCTGAATGACTGCAAGCTCCTTGTACCAAATACCTAGTTTCTTAATGCCACACTAACCCTGACACAGCTAAAGGCAGGTATATTGAACACCCACACAAAACTGCCTGAAATCCATCTTGCATGTTAAAATATTTCTGTCCCTAGATGCACAGTGATCACAAGTACAGACTGTGTCTGAAAAAAGGATAATACAAAGCAGAAGCCAAAGAGACCAGGCCATGTACACTATTCATTACAAATATACCCTCACTTTAAAAATACATCTGTGGTGTGTGTCCTCTGTGTTAGGTCTTCTATATGTCAGACTGGATATTTGAACAAAATTGTTAATGAATGTCTCTATTAGCAGAGCTGTGAGTATTGTAACAATGGATTTGCTTTTGAAAGCCAAGTTCAATATGACTATCATGACTTAAACAGGAAGTATATACACACACACACACATATATAATAAAATATGGGAGAATGCTGAAATATATATATATATATATATATATATATATATATATAAAGTGTGAGATTTTCTGTATTTTCTCCATGATTTCTCAGGGCACACTGGGCTACACTGTATCCTCATTATGGAAAACTCCAATCATTCTCAGGGCATGTACTTTAGTTCAGCTGTAAATTATTGAATTTGACACTGGAATTACTTGTGGGAAATTCTGTAACCTGAACTATCCAGGAAGGTATAAATGATCATAATAATAATATTTTGGCCTTCAAATTTATGAATCTATGTTCACTGCTTTCTCCCTGCCAGGGATATATCTCTTATCCCAAGTCTGTAATTCTGCAGCAGAAATCAGCACTGCAGTGAGATTTTATCCTGTTTTCTATCCACATTGTTTTTTACTGTAGTACTATTCTTCCTGCAGTTAAATGAAAACAGAGTTGAAATCCACAGTGCTACCTCTGAGACAAAACAGTCCCAGTAGTAATAAAATGAGGTCCTCTGTGTTTAAAAGAGATTGCAACTTGACCATTTAAATTTTCAGACTGGGAGGTAGATTGAGACACCCAAGCTCAAGAGGAGTTTTCCATGTACAGCTACCAGAAATTTGTCACTTACATTTGTTATGCTGCAGACACTAAAGAGAGAGCCTCAATTTCCTGCACGAGCAACTGGTGAGGTTCTGTTCTGTCTGATAAATGATGCTGCCTATGTTTAGGGGCTCTGGTTGTGACTGTTTTGGCATTGAGACTCGTGGAACAACTTTGGTGACAAATGCATGATTGGAAGCCCTTGTATTAGTCTGGAATCACTGAGCAACTGAGCAGCATTAACAGTCACTGAGAAGGCAGCTGCACTCTGATGTCCTTAACTGAGCCAGTATCTCTCTGATGGGGGAGGATTGCTAGGAATTTTATTTCAGTGTTGTCATCTATATGTTGTAGCCTATTGCACCCCTGAGTCTGCTGATTTTCCTGGTAGCAGCACCATGGCATTATCCATGATTGCTGTTTCCTGATTCCTCCTCTGCTGAAATCTTCATCTTAACTCATCCATCACAGTGCTCATCTAGTTGAGATTCACCTTGCTGACCCAGGCATGTTTAAAACACTTCTTGCTGCTCTCATGCTGTACTAGGAATACAGTATCATCACCTCATTAGTCATTGCCAGGACTTCACACAGAATTCACAAATCAAGTGCAAACTACTGAAAGATCTTCTGGCAATATCTTCTAGCTATCAGTAAGCAAACCATCTTCAACTCCTACAAAATTCAAACAGAATGAAAGAGTCCAGCATCCACTAAAAATCCAAGTTGTTGAATTTAAAGACAGTCATACTTCCTAGTCTTATTTCTCTTTTCACTCTTTCTCCTATCACTAGTTATGTTTTCCAGCCAATCCCATTTCCCTAATTCTTCATCTGTGGCATGTCTGTTAAATGAGTGAGACTTAATTTTTCTTTTCTTTCTTTCTTTCTTTCTTTCTTTCTTTCTTTCTTTCTTTCTTTCTTTCTTTCTTTCTTTCTTTCTTTCTTTCTTTCTTTCTTTCTTTCTTTCTTTCTTTCTTTCTTTCTTCCTCTCTTCCTCTCTTCCTCTCTTCCTCTCTTCCTCTCTTCCTTCCTTCCTTCCTTCCTTCCTTCCTTCCTTCCTTCCTTCCTT